>JARYGA010001837.1:0-13139 GCA_030545235.1 Helianthus tuberosus
AAGGGCATCAAATGTATTACTAGTACGAATACCCGATCCTTTAGTTGAACTCGGTTTGGAAGAATCCACCTTTTTAGGTTGTTTGTCCACCTTTTCGGCTGGTTTCTTAGGCCTATATATAAAACGCTGCCTATCTTTAACATTATACTGATGTTTTGTACCCTTTTTCCGACTGTTTCCGCTTTTAAAACCCTGTTCATCAACATTCTCTTTTTCATTAACCCTCTTATCAGATTTCTCATGAACATTAGCTGGACATTCTTCAATACCATGACCAAACACATTGCAAGAGTTGCATCGTGGTGGTTTCCACTCATATTCCACCCTAATATTACTCTTTAGATATCCACCATCTTCAACATTAGGGATAGCCACAGTTACATTCTCTTTTAATTCTTTTTCAGCATCTAACTCAATTATAGCTCTTGCATACCCACTTCTTCCCCACGAGTCCAAGCACATTTTAGTCGTTTCATTATCAAGCACCCTAGGGGCTCCTATTTTAGAAGCAATCAAACTAAGCCCATCCTCCGTATAGGCAGCCAGAGGAACGTCATGCATCTTTTTGGGTAAAGGGTTACTCCGGTGATTCTATATATTCACAACCAAACAAAACAAGTAGTGTAGAGTGTCTACACTAGTTCAATCATGAGACATGCCCCATGAAAGTAAACAAACCAAAACAAGAAAACATCAAATAATAAATCAACTAGACTATAATCTAGAGAACCGAAACCAAACACTAATCATACGCCATCACCATTAATGTCAGCTTCAAGAATCTCCCATTCACCTAGAAGCCGTCGAACTCTTTCGGTACGGGTATCTTTTTCAATTCTTCCTTTTTAAGTTCAGTATTCGGCGACCGCTGTTTTAGAGAAAGTGGTATGTTTCTAATAAGCCATGGACCATCTCGCAAAACTTGTTCCATACCATCTTTTGAATTAAACTTGAAAAAGAAAAAACCTTTGCCATTCATCATACACTTCTGCAGATCATATTTATCCCACCTATGGCTAACAAAATACTCAACAACCGGAAATGCTAATCTTTTCCCCGGAAAATACCCAAATAACACATTATTAAATCTATCCTAAACCTGCTTAACCGAAGCAATCGGACTAGTAACATCAACGTCAACATCCTCAGCAGCTTTAGAGTTTTCCATGAATCAAAAATTTATCTTTGGAGTTGGTTTAACTGTGGCTAGTTTCTCCGCATATGACTGCCCTTTAACGCTATTATCATTGTCCAGGTTCGGCGCCTCAGCATCTCGTTTTTCCAGATTGACTGGGACGGTGATCTTTGTTAATTCATCAATTACATTAATCATTTTCGGATCAGAATTGGATTGCTGAACAACACCCCTACGCGGTGCAAAAGTATTCCCTTCAATATTCACCACCCGGCTAGCTATTCCCTGAAACGGTAATGGCGGCTTGAACCTATCATCATGCACATTGCCTTCAGATTTTTTACGTTCATCCATGCTAAAAACTGCAACTCTCTCAAATCCCGAAAGAACAGCACACTATGCACTAATACTCGAAAACCAGACGACACAAAAGAAGCAAAGTAAAACCCTAATCTAGCAAACCCCTAGCCGATACTACTAGCTAAATCGTATAGAGATCTTGTTAAGTCTAGGTTTCTGCCTAACCAGAAGGACCGACAAAACAATAGATCTATACAACCAGTTCAACAGTACCGATTCAGGCGGCGATTAAAAGAGAACGAAAAAAGAACCCTAATTCCTACACCGATTTCGATTGCTAACTAGTTCGTAGTAGTTGTTTGAGGAATCAAACACTAATAACAGACTGTTATACAACTGATCACGATGAAAAAACTAGGATTCCATGGAAGAGAAGGAAATCGCCTGCTAGAGAGAGAGTTAGGGTTTTTTTTTCTCATGCATAAGAGGTGTTAACTTTTTTTTTTTGGGTAAAGGGTTACCCCGATTAATTTTATATCACACCAAAAGAAAACAAGTGAGAAGCAAAAACACACTCCTCAGTTCTCCTGAAAGACATGCCTAACAGGAGTTAACCACAAAAACAGAAACAACTACACGACAACCAATACATCCATAGCAAAAAACAAGCCAAAATAAGGCACAAAGGAGATAACTAAGCAACCAAACATCAGCCACAATCATCATCCGCCATCATCAATCCCCGAGGGAGCATCCATTGCTGTAGAACTTGAGCCGTGTGAAAATTCGTCTTGAACCGCATCGTATGAAGTTTCAGTCGAACAGTACCAAGAATCACCTCCACCAACTGGTCTTTAGTCCTTCTCTTGTTCAAGAAAAGTCTTCTATTCCTTTCATTCCAAACAAAGTATGCTGATGCACTTACCACTAATTTAGCGATAATATGAATAGCCGATGCTGAATTCGAAATCCCCACTAAGTACTCCATGATATCGCTCCATATATTCCTTACGGATTCCATACCAGCGAACTCTTTAACCCCATTCCACACTTGAGCCGAAAAATCACACTCAAAAAACAAGTGACCGTGGGAGTCTGGACCAGACGTACACAACGAGCAACACATCAGACTATAGTTCATGTTACCCGAAGATTGCCAGCTACTCATGATGTCTTGAGTTTTCAGTTTCCTATTGACAATTAACCACATAATGAAAGAGTGCTTCGGAATAGCCTGCGCGAACCACACTACACTCCCCCATGGCACCTCGGCATCTTGCACCCGAATGTCTTCCCAAACTGCTGATGTATTGAACTCCATTTGAGTACCTTGCCTCGACTTCCAAACTACCATATCATTACGAGTAGGTTGTAGGTTAAAGTCATGAATAGTTCGAAGAACCGGAAAGCGATTGAACCATTCAGACGGCCATCTCCACTCCCCATTAGTATAAACATCCGCTAATTTCGAGTTAAGATTGAAACAAGCATTTGCTATCAAACGTGGGGTAACAAACGAGATAATCGGACAAACCTCATGCCACTTATCAAACCATACTTTCGTTTCCGTACCATCTCCAACTATAGTCCATATATAATCGCGAACATTCAATCTAAGCTAAAGTATTTTCCTCCAACTCCACGTAATATTGTTCCTTATCGATACTTCCCAAAAACTCTTATCACCAATGCGGTATGAGTGAATCCACTTTACCCAGAGGGACTCACGATGAGTAAGCAAGCTCCAGATATGCGATACCTTAAGAGCATTATTCATGTCTTCAACTCGACGTATGCCCAGCCCCCCTTCACTCCTAGGTAGACAAACCTTTTTCCATCGAACCTTCGCTTTACCTTTAATGTTATTGCCTTGAGACCATAAGAAGCGCCTCATCCCATTTTCGAGATCAGAAATAATACGCTTTGGTAAAATGAAGACCGAGGCCCAATAAATATGCATAGATGCCAAAACAGAACGGATTAATTGCAACCTTCCAGCAAACGACAAACATTTAGCTTTCCAATCCGTAATCCGAGCCTCCATACTTTCAACAAGTCTTTTGCAGTCTTTATACTTTAACCTAGTTGATAGTAGAGGAACACCTAAGTATCTATCTGGGAGCTCACCCTCAGCAAACGGCATTATGCTCAAAATTCTCGCTTTCACATGATCAGCAACATTACCAAAGAAAATGGTACTTTTCATGATGCTTGGAACAAGACCTGACATGTTGGTAAACTCCTGAATTGTCGCCATTATGACTTCAGCCGATTTATGATCACCTCGCGCAAAAAGAAATAAGTCATCTGCAAAACACAAATTAATAACTCTTTGTTTTTCACACTTATTATGAAATCGAAAGTCATTTGATATCGCTACATGCTTGTCCAATAATAAAGTGAGAACTTCCATGACCATCGTAAACAAATACGGCGACATCGGGTCTCCCTGTCGAAGCCCTCGTTTCCCTTTAAAATACCCAAACAGGTTCCCATTAATAGATAACGAAAATGAAGTAGAAGTTACACAAGCCATGATCCACTTCACCATCTTCGTATGGAACCCAAATCCAATCAACGTCGCTTCCAAAAAAGACCACTCCACTGTATCATACGCCTTTTGGATATCAATCTTAAACGCACATCTGGGAGGACCCACTTTCCGATGATAATTATGCATGAGTTCTTGCATTAGTAAGATATTATCTGAAATTCGTCTCTCCGGCACAAATGCAGACTGGTTAATACTAATAATATCCGCCAAACCATCTTTCATACGATCACTAACTATCTTACTGATGCATTTGTATAACGTGTTACAACACGAAATAGGTCTATAGTCCGTAATAGAAGACGGGATTGTGACTTTAGGGATTAGCGACACTATTGTGTGATTAAGTTGTTGAAGCAATTTCCCATTGATAAAAAACGCTTTCACCGCACGACACACATCATTACCGACCACATTCCAAGCTTTTTTAAAGAACACCGACGTATACCCATCCGGGCCTGGGGCCTTGTTCCCAGCAATGGAAAAAATAGCTTTTTTAATCTCTTCGTTTGTCACCTCTCGCTCCATATATTCAGCTTTTATATTTGTCAGCTTTGCTCGAAAAAGATTCGGAGGCGGATGCATATTAACATCCATACTCGAACCGAAAAACTTCGAGTAATGATCGACCAAGGCCTGCATAACCATATCACCCTCAACCATGTTACCCGTAGCATCCTTTATAGACGAAATCCTGCTCCGATGATTCTTTGCTCTAACTACATTATGGAAATACTTGGTATTCGAGTCTCCCAAGTCAAGCCAGTCTACTTTAGACTTCTGCTGGAGAAATAAAGCTTCATCCCGAACCGCCCCCTTGTAAGATTGAAGAGAGTTTGAAAGTTTATTCATTAAGTCACTATTTGTCGGATCACTGTAAACCGCAGACTGACATTCATCCAACTCCTTCCTTGTACGTTTGACGTTTTCATGTAAGTTCCCTTGTTGTTGCATAAGTTTCCTTAGCGGATTCTTCAGCAATTTCAGCTTCCTCACAACCTGAAACATACACACTCCTTGAACCTCCATATCCCAAACTCGTTGCACTTCCTCCATAAAACCTGTTTTGTCCGCCAATAGATTCACAAACTTAAAAGGTCTTGGTTTCTCTCTAGCAATACTCGGTAACTTAAGAATCGCTGGAGTGTGATCCGATAACCTATACGGGTGGAAACAAGCCGAAGCCGCTTGAAACGTATCAATAAAATCAGAATTTCCCAACACTCGGTCAAGCTTCTTAAACACCGCTCGTTGCTTTTGCTGTTTATTAGTCCAGGTAAAGTGAAGCCCGGAACTATTAACATCCATCACTTCAATAGAGTTAACACACTCTTTAAAATCAATCATACCTGTGTTACTCGAAGAGGCCCCCGACAAAGTGTCATCCAGAAAAAGCGTACAGTTAAAATCCCCCATGATAACCCACGGCTTGTCACGCATGAAAGAATGGTGCATACACAAGTTTCTCCACAACTCCCTTCGATTTTGATAGTTATTATCCGCATAGACGAAAGAGCAAAACACAGTTTTTTTGTCCACTTTAGAAACGATCTGTGTATGAATGACTTGATCTGTTTGAGCAAGAACCATAACATCAACCACATTCCCATCCCAACCCAACAAAACACGGGTACCCTTGGTACAATGACCAGCATTAGACGCCCAATCCCACGACGAACATATTTTTTTGCAAACAGACTCAATATTAGAAGCATGAATATGAGTTTCCAAAAGCGCACACACCTGAAGATGATGCTCCCTTATTAAATGCCGAACCTCTTTCTGTTTGAAGTGGTGGTTCAGGCCCCTTATATTCCATGAAGCTATGCTACCCATTTAAACTATCATGACCGGGTGTGCTTGCACCCTCAGATTGTTTTCCTTCTGTTTTCCGATCCATAACTTAGGGATTTCTGATAGCAGTTCATCAACTTCCACATCACCTGCTATAACATCAGGTCTAGCCGTTGTACCTCCCTTCCTGGTAGCCGCCATATTACTTTCAGGTTTACCCGAAGTGCTTTGTTCTAAATTATCTACCCCCTCATCTCGTAAAATATCAAACGGGTTAGAAATCTTCACCTGAGATGATGTTGCATGGTCCCCACTCGATTTTTTTTATTAATCGGACGATACACCAACTTTGGTTTTTGATTCTTCAGCTGAATCCCTTGCTGACTACCTTTCTTGTTCTTATTCTTTAGTTCTTTAAATCCCTCCGCACCATGATTCAATCCCCCCTCAGCTACTACCTTAGGTTTCTTTGGACACTCATTAACATCATGCCCAAAAACACAACACGTACTACACCTTAATGGTTCCCAATCATATTCCACTTTTATTCCAGCTTTCGAATACCCATTACCTTCTAAAGACGGAACAGCAATCTTAATACTTCTTTTCAGATCATCTCCCGCATTAACTTCAATAAGGGCCCTTGCAAAGCTGCTCCTTCCCCACGACTCAGCACACATCGTAGACGTATAAGAATCCAACATTTTTGGCACACCTATTTTTGATGCCAACAAGCTTAAACCATCCTCAGTAAACGCCGTCGGCGGAATGTCATGCATCTTCACCCAAAGAGGTATTGCCGTAATATCTTCCTTCACTAACGTAGTCGAAGGAGTCCATTCATTCAGAATAATTGGTACATTACGTATCGTCCATGGACCATCCTCAAGCAGTTGTTCCATGCTCCTTTTCGATTTAAACTTGAAGAAAAAGAAGCCCTTCGAGTTCATCATCATCCTTATTAATCCATATTTCGCCCATGCATTCTTGACAAAATAATCCACCACCGGGAAAGCAAGCCTTTTCCCTAAGAAGTAGCCATAAAAAGTGTTCGCAAATCTGTCATTAACCTCCTTGACCGATGAAATTGGAATTACCACATCTACTCCTTCCATTTTCTCCATATTTTCCATCGATCTAAAGTTGACCTTAGTCACTTCCTTTTGTTTTTGAACAATCTTAGCAAATGACAAAGGTTTCACAGCATTAATACCTGACTCAGCCATATGATTCGAGCTGCTTGCATTCATATTCAGATTTAAATTCTCTAACCCAGGGTTCTCATGGGAATACGCTAGGTCATCATACTCCTGAACCGGTTTTGACTGAAACAAACCTCCACTTCCCTTATATTCCAGATCAACAGGTTTTGAGATAGCTTTTAACCCATCAATGACCGAAACATTATTGGTCGAATACATACCTCGTCTCGGCAGTAAAGGATTGCCTTCTATGTTAGTCACTCGTAATCCGATTCCACGCACAGGGGCCGTACCAGGTGTTGTATCATAATCCTCATTCCCCACTTCAGAATTGTCGAAACCTCCTTTTTCATAATTCGTATTCAGATATCCATCTCCATCATCTTGTTCAACTCTCTCCATAATCACGTAAACTTAACAACCATGCACAGAAACACCTTTAAAACCAGCAATCCAAGATCAGCCGAACTAAAAAACTGTAATTCCTTAAACCCTAGAATCTATTTTCAATCCTTAACTGATTAGAAAGGCGTTATCGATCTAGCTAAATTAAACTCAGTTAACCACAATCAATAACAACCGATATAATTAATCAGGATTTCAAACAAACTCATAAGGCGGCGATTGAAAGAAGAAAACCGAAAGAAAAAAAAAACCCTAATTTCAAATCGGTCACTATTGCTAACTAGTTCATTATAGAATTCTGATGAATCAAAACTCTAATCACAGACTGTTATGCAAAAGATCACGAAGAAAAGCTAGGGTTTCATGGAGAACCAAAATCGCCCAAGGAGAGAGAGGGTTTCAAAAAGGGATTTTCCCCTAAGAGGTGTTAACTTTTGAACAAATAAAAATCATTTTCTTTGACATGCTATAAGAACACTTTGTATTTATGAATCTTTGTTTGTGTAAGACATCATGTTTGTAAAATGTTGTATTTGTAAACTTTTGTGTTTGTAAAATTTGTGTAACCGTCAATGCCCACACCTGACATTGACAACATGCATGCATAATTCAATAAGTTGTATTTGTATAAAAACATGGTATGTAAATGAAAATTGTAAAATGTAAGTTTATGAGCTGTAAATGTAAGGAAATCAGATCGCTAATGTTTAGCTACGACATTAACATACGTGACGACATAGGAAGCATCTAAACCTAGGCGACTTTTAACATCGTTTACCCTACGACTGTGACCCAAAGCACTCCATGGCTATGTGTTGCCAAGAGAGTGAGGCTGCCCGAACCTGTTAGATCCCCTTGCTCTTTCAGTCCAAACTAGATTAATGGTGCTTAAGGATACCCTATTCGTGACGTGATCTCTTTATCCTTCCTTTGTTTTAACATACCGTTTGTACGTGTATTTTCACCCAAGTTTAGAAAACTAGAAAACGTTTGTATGCACGTTTTGAAAATACATTTATTTGAAAAAACCGGTATTTTTAGTATCAACCGTTCGTAAACCATTTGAGTTTACTAAAAAGCACAAAAAAATTTTGTGAGTTAAAACCTTTTTTGTATCATGGTTTAGAAATGTGAATTTGTTGTTCATCGAAAACATTTAATGTTTTTTGCAAAATGTGCATGTCTTTCCACCCCGAAAACATTTATAAAAATGTAAAACCGTAAAAAGGTGGGGTTATGAACTCACCCAGATATGCTTGTGCAAAGCTAGAAAATGACTTCATGATGTCGTTTCCAAGACGTGACTCGTTAGCGTGCAGTCTATAATATCCTTAACACGGAATATCTTATAAGTTTCTAAATAAAAGCGGTAACTAAACTACGTTTCACCGAGCTCTACCGAATCATTGACTGAACGATTCGACGATAAGTTGTTAACATAAAGAAAATGATTAAGTTATACTCGTTTAGTTTGTTTATTGTCGGTAATAACTAATATGTATTGGAAAGACTTAGTTCTCGAGAGATTTAAAATATATAAATATTTATATAAAGATATACAAATATATCGATATAATCGCGTTAGTCGTCCCGAGAAGTCGCACGTGTATGTAAATAATATTAATATGAAAGTAATATATAACAAACCCGTAATGTGTCGCGTCTCGTATGATTATTATCCAAATATAGATATATTGCCGTTTAGGCGTTTGAAATAAATATATGAAAGTTATATTTATTTTATAAGGTGTTCGGGTTGTTTGGTGTTTGAAATAAATATATAAAGTGTCACACCCCCAAAATCCACACGCGGTGTATCACCGCTTGGAGGCGTGACTGACCAGGATCAAGCCACCAATCATATTGAACATATTGGTAAATAGTAAAAATCATTCATCAATACGAAAGGTGTTTTCAAAACCAAACATCAATAAGTGTGTAGCGGAAGCATAAGCATGTAAACCCAAGGTAAATCATAAATTCAAATGTTTAGATAGTTAACATGGCATCATCGATCCATGTCCCACAACGACCTGCTCCTCCCTGTGCAAGCTCCAATTGTACCTAAGGTCCTGCAAGGCATGCAGCAGAGAGTCAACAACTAGTTGAGCGAGTTCACAGTTAATAAGTTCGTTATAACAAATCGTATATGCATTAGTGGGGGCTTCCCATGTAGGTATGTGCTAATAGTGGGGGGTTACCCCATGGTCGTATGTACTACTGGTGGGGGTTTCCCACGTTTATCTTTACTAATGGGGGCTTCCCATGTTTGTACTTACTAGACTATTTGCAACCATGTGTTCTTCTTAATCCGAGAACAGGAATACGTACAAGGTCACGTAGGATTTACGTGAGTGCCCTTCCCCGAGGACAGTGGTACGTGTGGGGTTTACGTAGGTTTTACGTAAGTGTCCTTCCGACCCGGAAGACAATGGTAGGTATTAGTTTACGTAGGTTTTACGTAAGTGTCCTCCCGACCCGGGAGACAGTGGTAGATACTAGGTTACGTAGGTTTTACGTAAGTGTCCTGACTATCCTGAGGACGATGGTCTATAGTCTAGCAATAGCGTAAGTACGAGTAGTTATCCATTTCAAATAATCCAACCCGATTCCCAACCCGAGAATCCCATGCCTTGGCTGTGTGAACTCACCTTGGTTTGCTCGGCAGATACACAAAAGAAAGGGTTCTTGAACTAAAGTGGTCAACCACGTCCTAACAGGGTTACCACACGAGTCAGGTTTTGACTAAGGTAAAACACGTATGCGTCACATTAGTTAACACGTTACTATCACGTATAAATCATGGCAGCGTTTGACAGTTAAGCAATACATACAACTTGTATGGTTTAAACAAGTAAGCCCAAAACTATCTGGCCCAACATGTTGTGCGATCCACAACATGTTGTGCGATCCAACCAAACCCGGCCCATCAATAATATACAATCCAATAGCATATCGTCCCAATACACCAAACACATAACATTCTTGTGCGACTAAAGATCTAAGCCCAGCAAACAAGTAACAACTTGACATATACGGCCCAATTAACATAACAGTCCACTTGTGCGTTTACAATTGACTTGTGCGACCAAGACTGACTTGTGCGGTCAGCTTTGTTATCCAGCCCAGATGTCTACGGCCCAACAGTCAGACTAACCCAATAACCTTGTGCGATCAAGACATCTTGTGCGGCCGGATGTCTTGTGTGATTGGGTCAGCTTGTGCGAATGGGCCTCTTGTGCGACCAAGAGACCTTGTACGGTTGGGCTTGTGCACCCGAATCTATGCCAAACAGTTGGATAGTCTCCATATTTCAAGCAATATTGTTACAAGCATTTAACAGTTTCCAAGTTTACCAAATCAATCAACAACCAAACAGTTTCAATCATGGCCATATTTCGATCAAAACAAGCATCCATTCCATAATCCATAAGAATTCAAATCTAACATATGAACAATAATCACACTCATTATCCTATGCTTCAAGAACCTCGATTAACAACATTTATAACTATAACAATCTATCGATCACCCGAAACATATAACAACCGATTTAACAAGCATTCGGTTTCCAATCATCTTTAACAAATCCAAATCATCCTAACACCATCATCAAACCATTCGAAATCTAACATGTATACAGCCGATTACATACATTTATGTTTAATCACAACTTATTCAAATCAATCATAACATCATTCAATCATAAAACAATACATGATATCCGATTTATTATACACATCCGTTTAACAAGAATATTATCCTTCATACATCATTGTTCATCATACATGCAACCCTAATCGTTTAGTTGAACATAGATTCATAACAACATTAAACAAACACGTATCATGAAACACTAACCGAATTAGAGTGTGTAGCGAGGATGATCCGAACACAAGGATCTTCGAGAATTGAGAGGTGTTGCCGTCGGGTTCCAAGAGAAACGAGAAAGAGAGAGAGAGCTTCTAGGGTTTGTAAACTTGTGTGTGTTTTTGGTAAAGTGTAGAATGGTTACAACATCCTAATGTTATGCGTGTGAGGTGGGTGGGCCGAACCCTTCACATGGGCTCCCCTTTGGTTCGGGTTCAAGAGAAGTAAGCCGAGATTTGTAAAGCCCAAAGGCTTGTGCGGTTGAGCTAGTGTTGTGCGGTTCGGGTTTCGTGTAACTTATATACATACAACACATAACGTATCATGTACACAATCATTAAAACACATATCACATAACATTTAATAATCGTTCACTTAGTCAATCGAGTTCACATATGTTACACAATGATAGATCTAAAGTTCGAGTTGTCACATAAAGTATATTTATTTTTATAAAATACGAGTCGTTTGATGTCTGAAATAAATACATAAACTATATCTATTTTATAAGAGAGTTAGTGTCGTTTGATATTTAAAATAAATACATAACTATAGTTATTTTAATAAAAAGAAGTCGTGTTGTTTGATATTCGAAATAAATATATAACTATATTTATTTTTATAAAAAGATGTCGTGTTGTTTGATGTTTTGAAATAAATACATAAACTATATGTATTTGTACAACGAATTCGGGTTATCGGCATCTGAAATAATATAAATAATTATATTGATTTTATAAAAGAATTGTCGAATTTTCGAAGTTTAAAATAACTATATTTATTGTTGTGAATAATTCCTAAATCGTCGTTTTCGTATGTTGTAAAGTGTCGTCGAAAGTAATTATATATTTGTATTCGTTTTCATAAAAGTCGTTTGAGTCCGATAGTTTTCATTTTTAAAACAAAACTTGTTTTGGTTGCAGGTTTTCTCGAAAAACGGGCAGAGTTTCCTCTGTTTTTGGACACCCCCTGACAACACAAGTTGTCGTTATTTTACAAAAATTCAATCAAGATTCAAACAACATAAACAATATTTATATAAGTTTTGTTGAATATATCAAGATGTGAACTAAAATTTAATCGATTCGAGCTCGTTTGTCACGTAAGATTAACACTATTAAAAATAACAAAATTAATCTCGTCGTTAAACCTTTACCAAATCTTTCGCGTCGTGACGTTTGACTGAGTTGACTGTCACATCCCAACCGTGTTAAAACAACAAAACCGCGGCGGAAACGTCGGGGAGTGGAGTAACAGAATCATTGTTTTCATAACACATGGATTAAAGTTAAGTTTTATTGAATTATTAAATGTTCAACATTGTCTTAAGGTAAAACAAACAAGTTCATATATTGTCTTTCTTGTTTTAAGTCATCATCAACATCATCAAACAATAGCACCTGAAACATATGTGAAAATAAAGTCAGCAAAGAAATGCCGGTGAGCACATAGGTTTTGTGAGTGTGCCAAATTCATGGCTTGTATACTTAACCAACTTAAAACAAGTTGGTTATAGTTTGTAAAACTTTGTTGCCATGAATCTTGACTAAAACATTTGTTTTTGTAAACCAAATTGTAAATCGTTCTTGTAATAAAATTCGTATGGTTTATATCATTTAGGAAACATCGTTTCGTGTTATCAAAACCAATCGTTCAACTCGTTCATGTTATAAATCATCGTTCAATCGTTCAAATTTTTCAGATCATTCAAATCATTCAAATCGTTCGTGTTTTAATTGTGAAAACTAACTTTTGGTCGTCTTGTTGAACATATTCAAACCTGTGTGACTCGTCCATCGTTCAATCGTATTAACAAACGACCAAAGGGTTAGTTAACATTCATCAGGTTCTGTCGTTACCCACATTACCCCCATAACCATGG
>JARYGA010001838.1:0-49880 GCA_030545235.1 Helianthus tuberosus
TCTACGCGCCTCAATGGCAGATGAGATGTTAAATGAAGGGATGTTAAACTAAACGCGCTAGTTACTTTCATTCAAAACTATAACATATGAGTTGCGTGCCATGTCAGAAACTCACACTTCTAGGGAATTAAAAACGGTATAGAGGTGAAAATTGAAATGATGATGGTTTCTGGATCAAATCGTGTAAAATATATATCAAGGATACATGTGGATAGAGGTTAAATTTACACATATTGTGTTAGGTAATGTTTGAATATAGTAGAATTATATAAATGCAAATCTTTCATGAAATCTTTTGTATCCGGTGATTAGAATGTGTTTGTTTCGGTACCAAAACACACATTTAAGATTGATTTAATGTATTATTAGATTAAACTAAGACATTTGTTACATTTAAGTTGATATTTGAAGTTTTATGCACAAACGAGAGAACAAGATGAATCACATGACATGTAGTTGGTGAAAATGAAAATCCATCATCGGATTTTGACTTTTATCCTATCTTGTAATTTTTTTTTTTTTTTTTTTCAAATCAAAAGCGAAATTTTTCATTCCAATCAACAGGGCAAATTACATAAGGATAGCAGGTAGACGGGCAATAAACTGCACCATCATCCCTTTCTGAATTGGAAAACCCTAATCTACTAAAAACAAAGTCTCGCCCCTGAGAGGTCGAAAAGTTGTTGTGGACCACACGCTGAACTCTAGCCAAGAACCGAACCGCCTCCGGCGCCAAGGAGCCGAACGTGTCAAACGCCAGGGGGACAAAGGCATGTTGATTATCCTCACAAGTTTTCGCGTGCTTTTCCACCTTCTTTGACTTTGCTTTCAGTACCGCTTGCCCCGCCACAAACCCATTTTCTCGAAACCCGGCTAGGGGATACACCTGTGAGATCGACACAAGCATGTTTCCCGCCCTCTCAACCAAAAACTAGCACATCAGCCGGGCGTAGGGTGGACCTCCCTTCCGCCGGGTCTGTAAGAAAATTAACCGGTGCCTCTTACTTTGACGAGATCCTTGCTCCAATTAAGATTAAGGCGTATGGTATGTTTTCAGAAACTTTAACATTCGAATTTAATTATGTTAAGGAGTCATGGAGTTAAATTAGGCTCCAATGTAATCACATCAAGCGTAAATTAAGGTGGTGTTTTTAGACAAGAGCATGCCACTATGTTATGGGTAGATTTTAGGATCGTGGAACAATAAGATTCATGCGCTTTGACGTTTTTAAGTAATTTATGGACACATTAGAGGGTGTAAACCATGTAGAGGAAGGGGTGGTGTACATTATTTTTATTGTAATTTTAATACACCTAGTGTAACTATTACATATGCGATGAAGGATAGACGCTCGATAAACGTTATAGATACTTATAACGATTTTCCACATAAGTAAGCCTTTGTCCTTCCAAATGTGTCACATATGAGAATGTTATTTCTAAATTAATGATTTTATTTAAACTTGTTTTGTGTTTAAAGTGGTACATATTCTTTGGGTTATATATTTATTTTTAATAGACACTTGTGTTAACTAAACTATTAGCGTACACTTACTGCTCAGTAGATGGATCAGTTAGCATCTTCATAAAAAAAGGATGAATAACTTAGATTAAAGGTACAATCGATGATGAAGTGTCAGGAATCGCCTTAGTAGATGAAGATGTAAACAACGGGTCATTTAGAGCAAAGGTACATTCGATGATGAATTGTCAGGAATCGCCTTAGTAGATGATAATGTAAACAGCTAGTCATTACAAAGGAGGTTAATATGTTGTGATTTTGTGGTTACATGAATAGATACTCATCATACTTTAAATGAGCACCTGGAATAAAATATCTGACATGCTTTATTCAACATTTGAGGTGTAGTGGTAATCACATAACAGCAAAAAATAAGTTATGCGTTATTTCAGCTTTTAAAAATATACGGTTGCATTTACCGTATACAAGCATACAACATCTCGTTCAACCCCTCACTAAGTCCTAATTGACAAGTTTTGTCTCGTAAGGTTTCCTAATAACGCACTCACAGGGTTCCTGAAGCGTCTTCCTGGCACTGTTGAATTTTAGGTATAAGGTTAGCGTTTATTTATCGTGGGGTTCCAATAAGTGAAATAGATAACAGGAATAATGGATTTTAATAATCTCAACTATTAGTTGTTGGCCGGCAACGGTCCCAACTTTAAAAATAACGAGTGATGGTCCAGCCTTTCAAATATATCAATGGACTTTTACTAACAGAACCTTAATTTCTTTTTGTCCCTTTTTTCCTTTTCGGTTAACAAAGGTCAATTGATATACAATATGTGAAAATGTGGGACTACCACTGGTTATTTTTTAAGTTGGGACTATTGCCGGCCAACGTCTAATAGTTAAGATTATTCAAATCCATTATTCCTAAATAATATTCCAACTATACTTTTTTTGGTGATTTCATTGAAATTTTAATGGGTCTACAAATGTTTCTTTCTTACCTCCCTCTTCTTTCACTTCTTTTTGACCTTTAATCCAACCCTAGGAATCTTCAATCCCTTTATAGTTTATAAATTGGAGGCATTTCTTGCAAGTGGCATAATATCGTGACTTTACACAAGGATTTCCATTTTAGGAAGTGTAGGGGAGGTGGTCTTTTCTAAAAGTGTGACAAATTATTTTTAATTAATTTTCATTAATGATGAAAACTTTTATTTATATAAAAATATCAATATAATTTACATAATAAAGTTAGGTAAATAACATAAATAGGAAATTTGCAAAATAATTAGAAATTAAACAAACTTTGCATGGAATTGGAATTGCATGTAGGTAAGTAATCATGTGACATTAAAGTTCAAGAGTTGAAAAGAAGAAAAGTCACTTTCAAATTTGAGTTGAAAATGATCGTTTAGAGTAATCTTTAAAGTTGAAATAAAAATATAGGGGTGAAAGGGGCACCTTCGATGTCCTCTTCGGTGACCATGGTTTACCGCGTAGCAAGGTGTCACCAGCCTCTATTCGGTGAGCGGGGAGTGGGGGATGCGGTGAGTAGGGATGAGTATATCGGTATCCGATACCGAACCGATACCGATACCGCCTAATACCGATCCCGAATTTCACCCAAACTAGGTTCCGATACCGATACCGAAACATGTCGGTTAGGTATCGGTACGGTACGGTATCGGTATTATACCGTATTTTGAGGGTCGGTATCGGTATAATACCGATACCGTACCGAACCGATACCGAAAACGCCAAAAAGTGGATACCGATCGGGATCGGGATCGGTATTCGGTGGCGTATGCTCATCCCTAGCGGTGAGTAGTCACCGAATGTGGGAAGAGAAGAGAAGAGAGAGAGGGGGTTAATGGTGGGCCCCAACCCCTTCCAACAAATCACACATTTTTTTTAATAAATTGTTTACATTGGCTACAGAAAAAGTTCGAGCACCCCTAGTGATTGAGTGTAAAATAGAGAGTGGAATCGGGAGTTGACATTGGCTACAGAAAAAGTTTACCACTCCCCATTTGGGGAGCACTCATTCCACCCTAAAAGAAAAGCACAAGAAGAGATTTAATCCTAGGATGGCAGTATAATTTAAATCTTCGAAAAGTTTGCTTTACACAACTGGTTCTAAGGCTAAATTCGTAGATTGAACCGTTCAACCGGTTTTTCTTGTATTCAGGATTGTTTTTTAGCTTCTTGCTATATGTATATAGGTAGAGGATCCTGTAAAAAAGACTTAAAGTGTGAGAAGGGTAAGAAAGAATCTTAGCCATTAGATCTTTTGATCTAATGGTTGAGATTAATAGGGACCAAATTGTAAAATATTTTCATTAATTTGGTCTGATTTGAAATATCTAGGGGCAATATAGTCTTTTAAACCCACTAGAAATTAGGTAATGCACATGTAACTTCCCCTCGTCTTTTTTAAACGTCAATAACTTTTTATACGTAACTTTTTTTTAAAAAAAAAATTACACCATAATAACGAGCTTTTTTTTATCTTTAATATGAGTACCATATTGCTATACTTATATAAAGAAAAAAATATGTTTCAATCAGATGTTTAGTCAATGAATGGTGTTATATACTTGCTGAATGGTGTTATATACTTACTAAATGCTGAATGGTGTTATATACTTGCTGAATGGTGTTATATACTTACTGAATGGTGTTATATACTTGCTGAATGCTGAATGGTGTTATATACTTGCTGAATGGTGTTATATACTTCCTATAATTAAGGTGGTGGTTATGGGAAGTTTTTAATTAATTGAATTAATGATTAAATTACTTGTTTACCCTTTTCAATTAATTTAGATCTAATGGCTAAGATTCTTTCTTACCTTTCTCACACTTTTGGTCTTTTTTACAATAACCTTACCCTATGTATATATATATATATATATAGAAGTTTTGCTGATAAAAATAAACCGGGCTTTTGCAAATTATAAGTCGTAAACCAAATTGTGCAAACCAATAAACCGGGCTTTTGCAAATTATAAGTCGTAAACCAAATTGTGCAAACCTGAAATCAGTTGTACCGACCTATTGGACTCACTTTCAACAATTTGATTTTAGAGTTAATTACACAGATGGACCATATGGTTTATAGCTCATTTCGTCTTTGGGTGCTAACTTTTTTTTAACAGTTTCAGGTTTCATGATTTCAATTTTGTAATACCTTTGAGTACTAACATCAAACTTAGTGAATTTTTATGTTAAATTTCAGTAAAATGACTAAAATACCCTTTTAAAATGGAAGGGTATTTTAGTCATTTTACTGAAATTTAACATAAAACTTAACTAAGTTTGGTGTTAGTACCAAATGTGTTACAAAATTAAAACCATGAAGCCTGAATCTGTTAAAAAAGTTAATACCCTAAAACGAAACTAGTTATAAACCACAGAGTCCATCTGTGTAATTAACTCTTAATTTTACAGTTTTTTAACACCAGTGGTAGTATGAAAGGGTTTAAAGTGTTGTCTGTGTAAGTGTTAATATAAGAGATAAAATAATAAACCAAGTTTAAATATTTTTCAATATATTCTCCCCTGTTTTTAACTACAAAAATTATCTTATTGTTGTAGAATTTTTCAAAACAATATTGAAACTTAATAGTTTTATTTGAGGGTTCAAATGACAAGAAATTTTTTGTAGGAATAAGAAAGAAGAAATTTCAACTAATACGAATGCCTCGTTTTAATTCATTTAATTTTGTATTTAATATTAGTGTAAGGGTATATTGGTAAACTTAGATATATCATTAATTGGTAGTCTTTCTTTTTAATAGCTAACTACATTAAATTTGTAACTTATTTTCAAAAAATATATTTTTTCAAAAAAGAAAAAAAATAATTTAAAGTGTAGGATAAATTATGAGGTGTGTAGGATGAATTACAAGCCGTGTAGGGTAAATTTCAATATGTGTAGGATAAATTTCAAAACGTGTAAGATAACTTTTGATGTGTGTAGGCAAAAAATTTAGTAAGGAAGATGATAGTCTTTATAACTAATTAATTAGTCAAAGATAATAATAAATGAGATAAGAGAAAAACTATTTAATGTTTTATACTTTTATTCACATACCCTGTTCGAGCTTGAAAAAATGTGCCATTCCGTTAAGTTTTGTTATTATTTAAAAAAAATCAAATTAGTATTGGGTTAAATAAACCTAATTCCAAGTGAGCTAAATTCTAAACCATAATTTTTTTTTTTGTAAATGGGCCTATATTGGAAGTGGTATGTGTTTACTATTTAAAAAAAAATAACATATACGTATAGAATTTTTTTTTTAAATCACATGTCTTTCGGAATCGCGGGCTTGTGCGGAGATCCTCCCCGCACACCATCAAAGCCTCCCATGTATATTTAGATTCTGGAACTAAAATACGTACTTGACAATAGCCTTCACTTCTTTTCTCATGTTTAGTATGTTAAGCTCATTTTTACAATAGCCTTACTCTAATAATAATAATGTTACGATTATAAGGTTTTTTTTATTTACAATCTCTTTATTTAATTAATTGATATCCCAACTATTTTAGAACTTTATATGTGTAACATTTCTTTATCTGTGATAGCCTAATGTCTATAAATTATAGTTCAGTCTTGTAAAAAAAAGGATAATAAAACATCAAAAATATGAATTTGCTTTAATCAGAATTAGAACCAAGTTGAATTGTGAAATCTGAGTTTGGAGACTATAAAAATACACGAATTAAATATAATGAATTTTAACTATGAAAATAAGTCAGACTCGTATACACCTTTTTAAATATTATTGATAATAAAAATTTGTATTAGATTAGATTTTAGATTTGATTAAATATTATTAATAATAAAAATTTGTATTAATATAGATTAAATATTATTATTAGTATTATTAATAATTTTAATCAATTAAATGAGAGAATGACAAGTGTCCCAAAACAGGTTTCTTTTATTATATAGTATAGATTATCTCTTCTATAATCACATACACTTTTAAAAATATTAAAAATTATAGAACCAAATTTACTGATAAATAGTAACATGTTCCCTCTCCTTCGGTCACAACCATTCTATACAATATAAAGAACCCACTCACATAGATATGGAAATGCTAGTGTGAATGCTCTAACTTATTTAAAGTTATAGTGTCCACTGAAACTTTTAATCTCCAATATTATTTGATATACCAAATGTTTCTTCAAATCTATACAATAAATTTATTTTTAGTTTTGTTAATTTAACATTAGTCTTTTTATAACAAAACACGACATTTTAAAGTCTTAACACACTATTAATTAAAACATTGAGTCTTGTCACATTGGTAGATTAAAATGATTTGTATAACTTGTTACAATAATGTGTCTATTCTCCAACTATGATGAGTCAAGTTTGTCTATTCTCCTACTATGATGAGTCAAGTTTTCCACTTTTATTTTGCTGTTCTATAATATGTTATGGATTAATGTACGATTACAAGTGTACGTCCAACTATTATGAAGAGCATAAGGGGCTGTTTGGTAGCCTCTTAATGACCATTCAGATGCTAACTCTTAATGGTTTAAAACCTCTGAATGAATAAGAGGTAACCTCAAGTCTGAATGGTTAAGAGGTAGCATCTGAATGGTAAATCATCACATGTCACATTCTTCTACATTCTCATTGGTAAAATTCTTAATGATTCCATTAAGAGGTAGCCTCTTAATGACCATTCAGAGGCTACCAAACAGCCCCTAAGTCTTTTTTAGTATGTTTTGACAGTGCAGATTCATTTTCCCGTTAGAATGTGTGTTGTTGATCTAACGAAAATAATTTCCTCCTACAATCCACACATGTACATTTATCGTGCTTTTAATTTTGTTCCAACGTTTTTATAAACTAGAAACTGTTTTTTACTGTAGCCGATCTATAAATATATTATACATATTAGGTTGTCTTCAACCATGGGAATAAGGATATTTGTAGGATGATTTTGCGTCAACTGGAGAAGGACGGCAAACGACAGAAGTTTTCATGGAGAAAGTATGTGGCTACAGACTATCACGGACAGGAGTGGATGTGAGAAAGGAAGAAGAGAGAAGATAAAATACACATTCATAAAGAGTTTTTATGTTATCTGACGTGTGACAACGTGAAAAAGGAGACGGTTCATGTTTAGTGACACAATTAAACAATAACTACTCACTTCTTAGGGTTATTATTGTCTCTTTTATTTAATTTGATTTTTATATCATTCCATGCCACAAAAAGTTTTAGAAAAAAAAAAAAAAAACGAGAGTCAATTGTCAAAATCGTCCCTGAGGTTTGGGCAGGTTTGCCATTTTCGTCCAAAATGACACTTTTGTACCAAATTGCCCCCAACGTTTGTAACTTTTTGTCATTTTCATCAAAACCACTAACTTAGTTTATTTTTTCTGTTAAGTTGAGGATATTTGGATGAAACTAGCAAATATAAAACCACAGGGACGATTTTGGCAATTTACTCAAATTCTTTTAAATTTCTTTTTAATAATTGCATGTATATTCTTTTTTTATTATATATGTAACAAAAATAATTAAATAAAAAAGATTAAAAAGGGTTTGAGTAAATTGCCAAAATCGTCCCTGTGGTTTTATATTTGTCAGTTTCATCCAAATATCTTCAACTTAACAGAAAAAATAAACTAAGTTAGTGGTTTGGATGAAAATGGCAAAAAAGTTACAAACCTTGGGAGCAATTTGGTACAAAAGTGTCATTTTGGATGAAAACGACAAACGTGCCCAAACCTCATGAACGATTTTGGCAATTAACTAAAAAAACAAAGTGAGGAATATTGATACGCTTTGTATTACTTAATGTGAAAGTGGACAAAAAAGAGAACCAAAAGAGGGTAGCCATTGATATCCCCTATGAAAAAAGAAATCACGTTTTTAATAGGCCAGGGATGTCGATAATCACTAGGCCCAACCACACGATTGTTAACATTTAAAATCGAAACGTGTTCTTTTGCACAATATATTTATAGAAAACGAATCTATACCTTTATTATTATTATATTTTTTTTTTTACAATCTTCACATGTTACGCAATATTTTAAAAAAGAAATGTACTTATATTTTACAATATATTGTGCATTCACAGTAATAATTATATATTGTGCGTCAAAAAGAGTTTAATAAAAAAGTTAAATATATAATATAAGCTAAGTCAGGTTAAAATGACTTGCTAACGTGTTGCATTTTATTAACTTTATTTATAAATCTAGTGTGACAAATTATAAAATGATATATAAATTTCTTCCTTTATTTCAAATATCATAGTAGTGGTCGTTTTCGTATTAAAGTGTCCCTTAAATTACAAGTGGTTTTTTAGACTCCACACGGTTGTAGTGGTTTGGGTGCACGTTTATAATCATGCCATTTCATTATTGCCTTACATCTACGGAACTTAGATACAACGTTTAGAACATTGACGGTTAACGTCATTTTTTTAATATATATGAATATATATTCAAATTAAAAATATGTTTAAGTTTATAAAAATTAAGGTCAATAACAACCATCTATATTCTAATCATTTCAGCATTTTATTTAAACTTCATATCGTGATATTTTATCGGTACTTAATATTCAGCATTGAACTTAAGATTAAACCCAATCAACCACAAAACTATCATTAATATTTATTTTCTTAAACAAAAAAAAAAAAACTGTAACATTTTTACCCCTTACTTTTCCTACTTAAACTTGCCCAACTTAAATCCCTAGTATAGACTGCTTCTTTGTACAAAGGGTAATGAGGTCATTTCCCAATTCCCACACAAAAAGTAACAAAGGGTTACTTTCTTAAAAAACACAAACTAAAAGGACTTCATAGCAATATACCGAAAATTCAGGGACCTGTTCAGTATTCAATATTCTAAAAGTAATCCTCCCATTGGTGCTCTGTGTGGAACCCCTTTCCTCCTCTTCGCCGTCCGGACTCCGGTCGCCGTCAGCGGCGGCGTCGACGGCGTAAACCTACTAACTCCGTTACTACCGCTACTTCTCCGCCGTCCGTCTCCGTTACTTCCGTAAGAATCCTCCGATTCCCAAACTGACGTCATCAACCGCTTATTCTCCGGTGTTATCACCGTCTCAAAATTCTCCGATGATGTTCCGGCAATCTGCATTATTTGATGTAATATTGTTAGAATTTGAATCTGAATTTGAATGTGAATTTGAATTTGAATTTGAATGTGGATTTGGATTTGAATTTACCTTGCATCCGAGTGAACAGAACCGGAACGAATCGAGAAGGTTCCGATCACACACTTCACACGTGTTCGTAACGGCTTTTCCAGGACGCGGTTGCGGCCGTTTGTTTATAAACACAACTTTTGCACTGTTGATGACGTAAGTCTGCACTGAAGTGATATCTACGTGTTTTTGGATTTCAGAAACCCTAATTACGTCGTGATATGAAGATCTTCGAATCTGAATAGAAATCGAGTGAAATTACGTCGTTAGAACAGTTAATAATCAACATATAGAGCAAAAAAAAAAAAAACAACAATCAGGTGAGATATGAGATCAAACAAATGAAATTTGAACAAGAGAAACAGAAAATCAATGGCGGAAAGATGAATTTCAAAATCTGTAAAACAATCGAGCAAAATGACGACATTATAACACTCGTCGATCAACAATTAGGTGAAATGAAATCGAACGAGTGATATTAGAGCAACAAAAAGCAAAATATCAATGGCGGAAAGATGAATTTCAAAATCTGTAAATCAATCGAGCAAAATTGCATCATTAGAACAATCGATAATCAACAATCGGTTGAAACGAGATCTAACGAAAGAAACTAGAACAGCAAAACGCAAAAATCAATGGCGGAAACATGAATTTCAAAATCTGTACATTAATGGAGCAAAATCACGTCATTACAACAAAACGAACGAAATTAGAACAACAAACAGAGCCAAAAAAACATAAAATCAATGGCGAAAAGAAGAATTTCAAGTTTCAACTACCTGAATGTGACGGTGATTCTGATGCTGATTAAGACAAAGCGAGCACAGAGGTCCATTAACACAGTCCAAACAGTACATATTACACTCAGACTTATGCGAATCAGCGTGCAACTCGCACTGAACGAAAAAAACTTCACGAAGCAGCGGTATCAACCACGGCGGCCATATGTTATCGTCATTCGGTCCTCCGGCGCCCTGCATTACACAAAACAAACACACATCAGCAATGAAAAGTTAAAAACTAACGGAAAAATGTAAACTAGTATGAATTAGACGGAGATTAAGTTGTATTAACCATAATCCGGCGGTTTTTAGGCTTGATTTCGCGTACGGCGGTGCAGTTTTGGTTGTCGATCGCCAGTTTGACGGTGGTGGAGGTGTGGCCGGAGAGAAATAGGGTTTGAGAGAAGGAGAAAATGGAGAATGAGTTGTTTGTTGGTGTTGTTTTTATCTGTGCACACAAAGTTTGATAATGGAGTAGACAAATGCCGACCCTAGTTACGAACCTATAGCCTGATATACGAAGCTGGAACAACGTCGGGCACAAGGAACCGACCTCTTTCCTTCCCTTTTCATACCCTTTTCTTGTTTACTTTTTGAAATATAATAATAATAATAATAATAATAATAATAATAATAATTAGAGTGAATTACACACCACTTTTTAAAATTATTATTATTAATTTGATTTATTTGAATCATGTTAATCGAATTCGAAAATTTAAACTAAATCTTTTTTTTTTTTTTTTTTTTTTTAAAGTAATATATTGCATATAGCCCCAAAGTAACAAATTACAAACATGTGGCAGGTAAACGGGCAACAAGCTGCGCCGCAACCCCCTTTTGAATTGCAAAACCAATCCTACTAAAGACGAAACGACCCTTAAAGGTTGAGAGATTACTATTCACAACCCGTTGGACCCTGTTTAGGAATTCCACGGCCTCTGAGGCTAGGGAACCAAATGTATCAAAAGCGAATGGGATAAACACATGTTGATTTTCTAAACAAGCCTTTTCGTGTTTAGCGACCTTGCTTGATTCCGCCTTCAACGCAGCCTGGCCAGCAACAAACCCATTATCCCTAAGCCCAACAAGAGGGGACACTCCTGTAAGGTCCACACAAGCGTGTTTCCCCCTGGCCCACCCAAACACAAGAATATCAGCTGGCCGAAGAGTAGACCTCCCGTCGAGCGGATCCGTCAGAAAGTTCACCGGAGCCTCCTTTTTTGCCGAAATTCCAGCCCGCTTTAGAACATCAAACAAAATATCCCTCACCAAATCATGCCTGTATTTAAAACCAGGTAACTCCTTACAATGAACCGCATGTTCGCCAAAAGTATCTAAACAAACCTTGTGGCAAACTGGGCAGGGCTTATCAACCGGAAACAGAGGGATCATTAGCCGGTACTTAAGAATTGCCCGGTATTCCACTGCCGACATGTGTTGGCCTAGTCCTTCAATGGGGATGACTGTCAGGAAATCCTGGGCATGAGGAGCCCGGAGACAATTGAACACGGCTTTCTGACGAGGGGATAGACTAAACTTCTCTCCCAAACTCTGGACAGTTCTACTAAATAGGGCACTCGCCAAAGCATTCTGGGCTTTAGGGGGGGCGGTGTCCTTATTAGAGAAACCGCCAAGATCGAAATCCGGAAGGGACATGTGCATGCAATCCAACGCACACACATAATCAGAATCTAACCCGACAATACCACAGTCCCGAAGAATGTGGTCCTGCAAACTAAATCTTAATTTGAATTTGAATTCGAATTCATTATCAAAATTGGTTTAAATTCGGGGCTATTTGGATAAATCGAATTATCAAAAGAATTGCAAAAAAAGGAGCTAAATACGTGGACAATTTTCTTTTACAAGAGAAGTGATTTATTTATTTATTTATTGTACTAGGTTATAACCCCGTGTATTATACGGGTTAAGTAAATAAAAAATCAAATAGTTAATAACGAAGATTTAATAATTATAAAACGATATTTTTAAGACGCTTTTTTGATATCCAAATAAAATTTTGTGTCATGTATGATCAAAACTTGTGATGTTTGTCAAGTTTATAAATATGAAAGCATTTGAATCATCGATTAAAAGACAAACTGTATCATCGACTTTCTCACGAGTTTTAACAGTCATGTGAACATATATTTAATAACCCAATTTTTATTTAAATAATAGTGGTCTTAATTTATTAGTTTCAAAACAATGTTAAATGTCCAGATTAGGCATATAGCAATTATCCAATTAGATAAATTTATATAAAAAAATAACGTTTCAATTTAAATTAATTAGATTAGTATAAATTATCGATAATTATTAAATTATATAACTTTAAAATTTAAATATCTGGACGTGAGTTGCATCCTAAAAGCATGGTTGTTTTTGTATAAATTTATCAGTAAGATAAATGTAATTATTATTCTTCTTGCATTTTAAACATATATTAAATTTAAGAGTAAAATGCACGGATAGTCCCTGTGGTTTTGCAAAATAACACTTATAATCCCCAACTTTTATAAAATGCACGAAGAAGGCGTGTATCGATGAGAGAGTTGCAGGTGGTAAGGGTGAGGGTGGGGTGGGGCCACTTGAGTTAACTTTTACCTTTTAATATTTTAATGTTTTTAATACAGTAAGGGCATTATGATCATTTCACACCCACTTAACTGTGAAAACTAACCTCCATCCACTCCAGGGACTATCCGAGTAACAAACTGTCAAACCACAGGGAGCACCGGTGTAATTTCCAAAAGTTGGGACTATAGATGTTATTTTACAAAACCACAGGGACTATCCCTGCATTTTACTCTAAATTTAATAATTTAAATTAAATAATAAATATCTACAATTAAGGAATTAAGATATAATTTCTAACCTAGTAATTAATATATAAATAAATAATAAAATATTTTATGGAACCCTATCCGTAATTTCTTAAATGATTGAAACATATTAAATTTAATAATTTAAATTAAATAATAATTATATAGATGGTCTAGAATAATGACAACTGTTCATCCATTGGTTTATTTTATTGTAGAGTATAGATAAAAAGCAGGGTTTCAAAAACCGGTTTAAAGCGGTCGTTTGAATCGGATGCTGGAAGCTTGGCTTGTGCGAATCATACATGTAAAATAAGAGAATGGTAAAGAAGTTGTACCGCCGGTAAATTGGGTTATACCAATTTAAACCCCTATGCCGATACCGGGCCAAGATTAAAATGTGGACTTTTAATCTTTTATACACCTAAAAATGTGACGATTTACCTTTTTAGTAAAATCTAGCACCTAAAAAGATACAAATAGTGAATATATAGATTATTTTTCATTATATATTAACAATTGGAATATTTTTATTGTGGGATGATGTAGTTTTGGATTATTTTTTTAGTTCAAATTGTGATTTATGAATTTATAGGGTTAATTAGTCAACCCGGTTGAACCGCCCGGTTGAACCATTTCCGAGCCTAATGTGACAATTGTGCTATGTAAACGATGTACGATGTAAAACAATATCAATTATCAATGAAACAATGTGTTTTGGTGTCAATATTTGTGTATTTCTGTTTGACGATTTTACGATTTGATTCTAGTTCGATTTCGAGCTTTAAATCGCTTTCTGGAAAGTTATACGCAAACTGATGCGTAAACGTAATCAGTTTAACGCGAAAAACACTCCATAACAGTGACATAGGCTTAACATACCTTAAATAACCTTTACATAACTTAGAAATAAGTTTTGGAGGGTTTGGTGTGTCGAAAACAAGTTTATTCGATCGCAGGGACTATTTGCGATAAACTGCGAAAGTATGCTGACTCGTACAGTAACGAACATTCCGGAACATTGTCATAAACTAAACATACCCTAAATATCCTTTACATAGCTTAGAAATAGGCTTTGAGGGGTTCGGTATGCGAAAATATGCTTATTTGATCAATAGGGACTAAAAGCGTCAAAAAGTGCATAAGTTTGCATTTACGCGCATATCTTACGTTCTGAACATATCCGGACATCCAAAAAATTTTTTAATCATTAAAATATTTTATTCTAGTGATTGGAATGCAAAAATACCATTCGTCGCGCAATTTGGATCGTTTTCGCGTCCGTTCGAGTTTTCGTCGTAATTAACCGAATAACGTGAACGTACGACCAAACGAACCGACATCCGAGATGTTTTCAAGCATATTTTATGTTCCTTATGCTTTAACTTCATTGTAGAGCCTTAAAATGGGGTTAACGGGGCTTAAAAGCATCAAAAACAAAGTTTATAGCTTGTAGGGACCAAAATTGACATTCTGTCAAACTTTCTAGGCGGGCCGCGAAAGACCATGTGTGAGTCTACGCGGGGCCCAACCAACCTGCAGAGCAGAAACATTGAATATGGCTTCAGCAGCTGTTTTCATGCAATTTTACCATGGTTTTGGGATACCATTTGCTTGTTTTTTAGTTCCCCTTGTATTAGAAACTATAGGCTACATGTTATGGTTGAGATCATACCTTGATTCTTGCAAAAACACATGTAATGATCTTGTTAATTCAAGCTTCCTATAAATACCCACCAAGTTTCATTCTTGTTCCTTGCTCAAATTTATTTAATCTGCTCTAAGTTGAAGCTAAGGCTTCATACCTGAGTATTTTAGATCAATTCTTCCTAGCTTGGACCCTTTGTAAGCTTCTTTCATGCTTGTTTATGCTTTTCAAGCATGAAAGTCAAACAGTGTTTGACTTTCTGCTTTGACCATGAATTGGTCAAGTCAAAGTTCAACTGAACTTTGCAACGTGAGCGTAATCACGATGGTTATAGTCTCTTGTGACTATACCTACTGATTACCACGTCGATTAGTCGAAGTGATGAGTCAAAGTTTCGGTCAAAATGCCGATTATGCGCATTTTGCGACGAAGCTATTTTCGGGTATCAAAACACTTTGTTTTGATATCAAACCTGTTTTCTAACTTAGTTAAACATGTTTTAACATGTTTAACTCGTCACTTTTAGTCTAGTGCTTGTTTAGGGTCGTAAGTCAAGCGGTCTTGACAAACGCTTAGACTTTTGAACCTGACCCGTTTGGTCGATCATTAGGATCCGACCAAGCATATTTTTGTGACCATAGTTGTATAGGGAATAACCTTCCGAGGTTATACCTTATGGTCACTTAGTTTAATTAGTTGTATGATAGGTAGATTATATGCCTTAGGAAAATGACCAAAATGCCCTTTTCATGCATAATTTGAACATATTTAAACATGTTAGGGCATATAATACTTGTCATAGGACTAGTTAGGCGTCTCGAACGCGCATTCGCGCGAATGATGCATTAAAGTAGCGTAAGCT
Organism: Helianthus tuberosus; assembly: GCA_030545235.1. Lineage (NCBI taxonomy): Eukaryota > Viridiplantae > Streptophyta > Magnoliopsida > Asterales > Asteraceae > Helianthus > Helianthus tuberosus. The sequence goes on from JARYGA010001838.1 coordinate 15,810, forward strand.
ACCTTAACGGGTCGTAACGGGTCGAAAGCACTTAGGATAGGTTCCGATTTAGAATGTAGGCTTTGTTAAACCATATCACATGAGTTCCAACACTCATTTGGTTTATGAGACCTCATTCTACCCGATCTCCCGATTTAGGTGTCGATTTATTAACTAGCGATCCGATTACTAGGTACCACTTGATTTCCTTGGTTTGCCTGAGATTTGTTAGTTCACTATTAATCAAGGATACTTTGCAGTTCAATGTGAGTACATAGATCCCCTCTTTTATTCTTTTCAATTATTTTGGGGTGATTCGTATGTGTTAAACGATTTCGACGATTTCAAAAACGAATACTATGGTTTATATTAAACAATAACGATTTCGATAATGTGAACGAACTTGTTGGGACGTATTTACATAAAGAATAACATTCATTAACAATGGTCAAGCCGACCAGTAGTATTATCACGACCCCCGACCCCACCCTGGACGGAATGGGGAGCCACGAACCAGTTCAATGGTACCAGTGGTTATTTTGAAAATAGTGCAGCGGAAATTTCATCAGGACCGTGAGTTAGGAAAAATATCAGAGTTTAGAAAACACCATATTTTTTTTTATTCATTAAATAGAGGGGATAAAACCATGTTTTGAAAGGTAGCTTTAATATGTGATAAACCCGAATACATAAAACAACTTTTCTTAATTTAATTTAATTGATAAATTAAGCCACTTCTGTAAGCCTTTTGGTGCCGTATCCAACTCTTATTCCGATCTACTGTAATTACCTGAAACGCGTTTAAAAAGGTTTGGTCAGCAGGAAATACTGGTGAGTTCATTCATTTTTGTACAAAACGACGCATAGCTATAAATTACAGTATTAAGGGCGATTACAATGTTTATATCAACCAATTACCCCAAATCGGTATTTGTCACTCGACTCGTTTCTGTGACTATGGTCAGATCACCCATTGGCTAACCCGATGTCCAATTGTGACGTGTATCAAGTAATGTATACAAAATCCCACATACCGGCAGTAATTGAAGATTACAAAGACTTAATCCCTGTAATTATAACTTTGAAAATAAATAGGGTTTTGGAAACAATTTGGTAAAAAGAAGAATGACTCACATTATAAGCATGCAGTATTGATTTAACAAGCTTCTTGATTCTACTCCTTCTGATAATTAAGCATATACTTTATTGTTTTGAACCTTCTGATGATTAAGCATCCATTTTGATTGTAAGAGTATGGTGTAGAGTTTCGGGTAGTTAAACATTTAGTTTAACAGAGTGGAATACGTATTAGTGTAAAACCACATCAAACCTAACGATGGTCACGAGATCCGAACCTTAACGAAATTCACAAAGTATAGTCTTGTTTAGATAGCACTTTGGCATTCGTTTAACGAAATTCACAAAGTACAGCACTTTGGCATCCGTTTAACGAAATTCACAAAGTACAGCACTTTGGCATTCGTTAGTTGGTTCCTGAATCGATCGGACATAATATCGCATCGGTGATTATTGGTTAGAACACCAACGTATAGAGAGAAGAAGAAAAGAAATGAGCAAGGAAGAATGAAATCCTAGGCTCCTATTTATAGGTAAGGCAGATTCCTTCCTTAGCTAGGAAGTTTCCTTAACCATTAAGTTTACTTATCCATTTAACTAAATAACTTACTTAGCTGTTTAATTAATCTCGCTTAGCTTAATTAATCTCGTTTAACTTAATTAATCTTGCTTAGCTTAATTAATCTCGCTTAGCTTAATTAATCTCGCTTAGCTTAATTAATCTCGCTTAGCTTAATTAATTAATCATACTTAACTTAATTAATCATACTTAACTTAATTAGCAGATTAATTAATCTACTCAGCTAGCTTAACTGCTAAATTTCCTTAACAACTAAGTGTACATAATTAGTAAGTTTAATAAGTTTTATTAACTACTAAGTTTACTTAGCTATTAAGTTTACTTAGTTGCTAAGTATTCTAGCAGCTCCCTGATTACGAGTTCTAATTTCTAGATACAATGGAACTCGTATTAGTGTATTAACTTAATTCAACTTTAACGATAATCACGAGATCGAAACCCTCACAACGAATGACAAAGTATAGCCAGATATTGGCAACACTTAAACATCCATTGGATCAGTTTCAATCGATCGGATATGGTATCGTACCAGTGATTAGAGTTATTACCCTAATAACGGGCAGAGTTTCGGGATTTAGAAGGTATAATCCCGAGCTACTATTTACTATAATAAAAGCTGAAGGAAAGAAAAGAATTAAGCAGTTTGAAACGTAGCAGTGGTCGAGTTAATACCCTGGATTCGTAGCAGCGTCTTGACACCGAAAAAAATCGTTTTCAGCAGAATATGACCATTTTGAGACTGAGATTTCGAACACAGAAGCAAGTCCCATGCACATGCTACTTATAGCAACATTTTAGGTTTTACGCGGCCCGCGTAAACCTTAACATGAATCTTACGCGGCCAGCGAGGGCCATAAAGGCGGCAGTAGGGTTTGCTGAGTCATCGGTGGTCTTGACACATGGACGACACGTGTCCCTTAAGCTTATGCAGAGACTTTCAAGTTATCGCGGCCCGCGTAGCCTTACCTTATGGCTTACGCGGCCCGCGTGAAATCCAATTTTCTTGATTTCTTGATTTTTCATGCTCATTAGGGTTTCAGGGGTCCGGGTTTTCACTTACGGGTCGATTTGGGACATTTTTGCAGGTCCTTACATCCTCCCCACCTTGTTTTAAATCTCGTCCTCGATATTTGGGCTATGATATCTCTTTTAGAGTTATGTCATGTTTTAGTCAATAAGAACAGTTCTAAGATATGTTTAAATGAATACGTGTTTTACAATAAATAGGGCTCAATGGTTTAGCTGAATTAGTTCAAGAAGTCGATGTCAAATGAGATGAAATGATATAGTTTCTAAGGTGATTAGGTTCAAGTTAAAAGAGATATATGATCAATAGATGTGAATGTTTACAAGTTGTGAGTGATTTTTAGAAACAATAGAATTCACTGTCAATAGAAAATTTACTTTGATTGTCACTGAGGAAGACTCAGAATCAACAAGCTCGAATGAAATAGAAGTACGAAAATGATTTGTCAACTGAGAAAAATCAATGGGTTGACATTTATCGAATTACATGGATAAACTGATATACAATAGAGTTTTGTGTATTATTGTTTTAACACATAGTTGTATTAAGAACACTTTCAAGGATGATTCAAGCGAAAGGTATATATAGATTAGCTCAAGCTACAAGTCTATACCGACGCCACAAGGTGTCATAGTGATCGAAATAATAATAGCGGTGACTGGACGAGTTCACCGTGTTTTAAATTAAATGAAGTAAGTCCGAATGTTTGTTTTAAACAAATCTAGTAGGATTTTCGTTTGAAATTGAAACAATTGAATAATGTTTTTCGATTGAAGATGATAAAGCAATAATTATCACGAAAGGCTTGATTGATGCTGTAAGAACCATTTATGAGATACACTGAAATATGACATGAATTTGTGTATCATTATCTTAGCACACGATTGTGTTAAGATTGCTTTTATAGGATAAACCAACAAAGCGGATTCAGTATAAATAAATAAATAATTAAATCCGTATATGATGTGTGCAAACGAGATTAGCGCAAGCTTCAATTTTGTGAAAACGTCACCACAAGGTGATCGTGATCAAAGAAATGATTTGATGAAGTCGAAGACCAAACAAGCCTGTTATGGTTCAAAGCAATTGAAGGGCTTGTTGGGATTAATTCGAGTATGATGGCCTTAATCCATCATATGTGACCTTGAATTGAATACGTATTACGAGCAAGTTCAAACAATGGAACTTGGTTTAAACACAACGAGTTCATGTATCTATAAGAAAGTTCTGACATGGTCACAACAAAAACCATGTATACCATTCAAAAGAAAATTGAGTTTTTCAAGAAATTCATTGATTCGATATCAAAGAGTCATCGTTTTGCAAAAACGCGGTTTACAATGCAAAGATCAAGTATAGCGAAATGATATTTGAGTTTTAATAAAACAACAATTGGAATGAAGCCCTTCAATGGTCTTCATAAATCAAACTAACCACATGCGTAATAAACAGTGCATGTGTAACGTGTGGATTTACCAAGAAATGAAACAACCAAATAAATATTCACGATTATGAAAGAAATCCTCATGATGACCATTAGGGAGAGTAGAAATGCAAAAGTCTATTCACTATATGCAGAGGCTTGAATTTTAACAAAAAGGAATTTAAGAATTTTATCTGGAAATTTTGTGTGATAACCGTTGTGAAGTGACATTACCAGGGAATGTTGAATAAAATGAAATAGGGTGATTGTAAAGGTATGTGACTTCTTTTGCAGCGTCAAAAATTGGATTAGACTATGCACCGATTGTTGCGAAAACCTTGTTCTATTGTACTTTAGCGAGATTCATGTCGTTTGTAGGGTCACGTGGTAAAGTGCTGCTTTTTGATTAGTAGTTCTTCCACTGACAGAATTAGCATTGGTGTCGTCGTGCCCAATCATATTTTCCAAAGGTCTTGCCTCGAAGGTCGTGTGTGATATACTTCGACGTCTGTGGACGTATAATTTAAGTTTCATGTGTTTTCTTGTGCACCAGCACAACTTTACCTGCTTATTACTTGCGTTAATAGTTTATAGTAACGCATTGGAAATTCTTATACTTTTAATAGTGTCCCAACTTAAAGGGTTTCCATTGTTTATATTGTCGTACGAATTACGAGGTAGATGATAAAACAAAATAATGTTTGATATCGGAATTATAGATATATGCAAGAGATTCCTGATAAAGAAATCTAGAATTATTATTGGCACTTATGTTCGTGATTTATTTTAAATTGTCAATCGTTAGGGTTTTTGGAATTCTTTATAGATATACATATCTATATAATCATACATACCATTCATAAGGTCAATGTATTTAACATATTGATTTTTCCAAAAACAAGTCAGATATCAGGTCATGATACTATTTAGGGAAATCTTGTCACTTGTTTGACATATTATATACCCCGTCTTATCCGGTTCTCGCCGGAGAGGTAACCCCATTATATCCGGACAAGCTGGAGAGTCTGCTACACCATACCCAGTCTTGCCAGAGAAGAAATTTGTATTTCCCATAGATAGTATTTTTTTTTTCAAGATTTTAAATGTGCCTCTTTTATTAAGGCTTTCATCCAGAATCAAGTAAATTTGTATTCCCATAACATATCTTATTCTATACCAAGTAGTATCAATAAACAAGAATTAACAGCAATTAAGTGTTATTGCTTATTTATCATACTTTGCAATGTTCTAATCATTATTCTTACGGCATACCAATATCTATCACATTATACTAATACAAGTAATTAGCTCATCTTGAAGCTCATATTAAGGCATCTTTCCTAAGTTCAAGTCTAAATACTATCCTGAGTGCTACCAAAAAATATCAAGTTCCTAACTCTTTTTTTAAACTTAGGTATTTTATTACAACACCTAATTGCTTAAACAAGCGGCTCTGATACCACCTTCTGTCACGACCCCTGACCCCACCCTGGACAGAATCGGTAGCCGTGAACTAGTTCAGTGGTACCGGTGGTTATTTTGAAAATAGTGCAGCGGAAATTTCATAAGGACCGTGAGTTAGGAAAAATATCAGAGTTTAAAAAACATCGGATTTTTATTTATTTATTAAATAGATGGGATAAAACCATGTTTTGAAAGGTAGCTTTAATATGTGATAAACCCGAATACATAAAACAACTTTTCTTAATTTAATTTAATTGATAAATTAAGCCACTTCTGTAAGCCTTTTGGTGCTGTATCCAACTCTTATTCCGATCTACTGTAATTACCTGAAACGCGTTTAAAAAGGTTTGGTCAGCAGGAAATACTGGTGAGTTCATTCATTTTTGTACAAAATGACGCATAGTTATAAATTACAGTATTAAGGGCGGTTACAATGTTTATATCAACCAATTACCCCAAATCGGTATTTGTCACTCGACTCGTTTCTGTAACTATGGTCAGATCACCCATTGGCTAACCCGTTGTCCAATGGTGACGGGTATCAAGTAATGTATACAAAACCCCACATACCGGCAGTAATTGAAGATTACAAAGACTTAATCCCTGTAATTATAACTTTGAAAATAAATAGGGTTTTGGAAACAATTTGGTAAAAAGAAGAATGACTCACATTATAAGCATGCAGTATTGATTTAACAAGCTTCTTGATTCTACTCCTTCTGATAATTAAGCATATACTTTATTGTTTTGAACCTTCTGATGATTAAGCATCCATTTTGATTGTAAGAGTATGGTGTAGAGTTTCGGGTAGTTAAACATTTAGTTTAACAGAGTGGAATACGTATTAGTGTAAAACCACATCAAACCTAACGATGGTCACGAGATCCGAACCTTAGCAAAATTCACAAAGTATAGTCTTGTTTAGACAACACTTTGGCATTCGTTTAACGAAATTGATAAAGTACAGCACTTTGGCATCCGTTTAACGAAATTCACAAAGTACAGCACTTTGGCATTCGTTAGTTGGTTCCTGAATCGATCAGACAGAATATCGCATCGGTGATTATTGGTTAGAACACCAACGTATAGAGAGAAGAAGAACGAGAAATGAGCAAAGAAGAATGAAATCCTAGGCTCCTATTTATAGGTAAGGCAGATTCCTTCCTTAGCTAGGAAGTTTCCTTAACCATTAAGTTTCCTTAACCATTAAGTTTACTTATCCATTTAACTAAATAACTTACTTAGCTGTTTAATTAATCTTGCTTAGCTTAATTAATCTCGCTTAGCTTAATTAATTAATCATACTTAACTTAATTAGCAGATTAATTAATCTACTCAGCTAGCTTAACTGCTAAATTTCCTTAACAACTAAGTGTACGTAATTAGTAAGTTTAATAAGTTTATTTAACTACTAAGTTTACTTAGCTATTAAGTTTACTTAGTTGCTAAGTATTCTAGCAGCTCCCTGATTACGAGTTCTAATTTCTAGATAGAATGGAACTCGTATTAGTGTATTAACTTAATTCAACTTTAACGATAATCACGAGATCGAAACCCTCACAACGAATGACAAAGTATAGCCAAATATTGGCAGCACTTAAACATCCATTGGATCAGTTTCAATCGATCGGATAGGGTATCGTACCAGTGATTAGAGTTATTACCCTAATAACGGGCAGAGTTTCGGGATTTAGAAGGTATAATCCCGAGCTACTATTTACTATAATAAAAGCTGAAGGAAAGAAAAGAATTGAGCAGTTTGAAACGTAGCAGTGATCGAGTTAATACCCTGGATTCGTAGCAGCGTCTTGACACCGAAAAACTCGTTTTCAGCAGAATATGACCGTTTTGAGACTGAGATTTCGAACACAGAAGCAGTCCCATGTACAGGCTACTTATAGCAACATTTTAGGTTTTACGCGGCCCGCGTAAACCTTAACAGGAATCTTACGCGGCCCGCGAGGGCCATAAAGGCGGCAATATGGTTTGCTGAGTCATCGGTGGTCTTGACACGTGGACGACACGTGTCCCTTAAGCTTATCCGGAGACTTTCAAGTTGTCGCGGCCCGCGTAGCCTTACCTTATGGCTTACGCGGCCCGCGTGAAATCCAATTTTCTTGATTTCTTGATTTTTCATGCTCATTAGGGTTTCAGGGGCCCGGGTTTTCACTTACAGGTCGATTTGGGACATTTTTGCGGGTCCTTACAAGTATGTTATGGTACCATAGGATCTGACAAATCCCGTTATCGGACTGCCACCATGATTATGTATGGGGGTTATGTGGGTAACGACTGAACGTGATGATTGTTAACTTACCCTTTGGTGGTATGTTAATACGAGTTGAACGATGGACGAGTTGCAAAGGTTTGAATGTATTAAGCAAGACGACCAAAAGTTAGTTTTCACAATTAAAAACGAGAACGATTTGAACGACTGAACGATTTTGGAACGATTTTAACGATTTAAACAAATGAACGATGGACTATAACATGAACGAGTTGAACGATTTAAACGATTGGTTTTTGGTATGTGATTAGATAACGAAACAGGTGTAATGTGATAAAAGCATGGTAGATACGCCGCTGGTACTTCTTATGTATAAGTGCTTTTATCATATTACATTCCGTGACGTTATTTAGTTCATTTGGACGAACGATTTTAAACGATGTCACGCAACGATGTTTGCTATACGATATAAACCATATGAGTTTTATTACGAGAACGATTTACAATTTGGTTTACTTAAACAAATGTTTTGGGTTAAGATTCATGGCAACGAGAGTTTATAAACTGTAACCAACTTATTTTGTATTCATATTGCAACACCAAACTCTTTTCAAAACAAGGTTTTCAATTAATGACTCTTGTAGTCAAACGAGGTATTGCAACATGTAAACGAGCCATGAATCCGACACTCTCACAAAACCTATGTGCTCGCCGGCATTTCTTCGCTGACTTTATTTTCACGTATGTTTCAGGTGGTGTTGAATGATGTTGACTGTGACTAGGATGCATGTTCACTTAGGACCGGACGAGGCCTTAGTGACTTAATAACGATGATAGTCGATATGTGAACTTGCTTGTTTTAATTTTAAGACAATGTAAATATTTAATAATTCAATAAAACGAAACTTTTTGATCCATGTGTTGTGAAACAATGATTCTGTCGCTCCACTCCCCGACGTTTCCGTCGCGGTTTGTTGTTTTACGCGGTCGGGGTGTGACACCTAAAGGGGTATGATTTAAAAACTGGGTTTTAAAACATTGATAAAAAGTAATGGGTTCCCCATCGGAAGATTCATTCACCGATATTTACCGAAGATTTTTTTGGGTTTGGTCGGCTTTCTTTGATGTACCCAGGTGTATGAATGACATTAATACCTTCGAGTGTTCACCATTGTTAGAGAGCTACATTTCTGGAACGATACCAAAGGCCAATTTTCATGCAAACGGGAATGACTACGAGCATGGCTACTATTTGGGCGATGGTATATACCCGGAGTATTCGAATATTGTTAAAACGTTTTCTGAAACGCTCGATGTGAAAAGACAATATTTTAAAAAAACTACAAGAGTCTTCGCGAAAAGACATCGCGAGGTGTTTTGGGGTTCATCAACAATGATAACATTTTATCAGAAATCTTTGTCGTATGTGGCATAAGGATAGAATACGAATGGCCATGTATGCTTGCATCATTATGCATAATATAATCATAGAGGATGACGGAAAAGCGATATGCCAAAACTATTTTCCGGAAGATGTAGTAGAAGGAACCCAAACAATAATGGAAGAGAGAATCTTAAATGCTAAACTATTGCGATCTAAGGATATACATAACGCGTTAAAGACGGATTTGGTCGAGCATGCTTGGGCGATTCGCCCAATTCGACATGATGGTGACGTCGAAGAAGATTCCGAGGAAGAAGAAGTTCAGGAATTCGAAGCCGAGAACTTTGCAGACAGAGGTTTGTATGACGGAGAACACGAAGAGGAAGAAGGAGAGAACGACGATGAAGATGAATAATAAATGTATTGCTTTTTTATTGTAATGTTTTTTTTTTAATTTAATAAAAGTGTTTTTATATAATTTAGAGATTAAATGAAAAAAAAAATAGAAAAGTGTTTTTTAAATAATTAATAAAAATGAAAATTAATGATTAGGTAATGATGGGTAGGGCCTTTATGAGTACACGCTCTAGTGATATAACGCCCCAAAAAGCCTCTCTATGACGTGACATGACACTTGTCGCATAACGCCCCCAAAGGGGCTTTAGACTATGGGGTATGGGGCGTGGGTTGGCTGAAAACGTCCAAGCCACCACCCTGGGTGGGCTTGGGTTTGGGCGTGGCCCAAAGGGCGGGAGTTTAAAGCCGGGCGTGGGGCGGGCTAGCGATCCTATGTGGCCGGCTCCTATTCGCTTGTTGGCTAGGTCATAGCGGGGCAATTTAAATTTCAAATTCTAACCATTTGGCCAAGCCAAGCGGTTCACCCAACCCAACAGTCAACATCGCTATATATATAACCCCAACCCCACCGGTTACCCCAACCCAAACAAACTTGTTGGTTGTCCACCGCTACCCCAACCCAAACACACTTGATCGAACCCGCTACCCAAACACAGTTGATCGATGGCCTCTTGGACACACGAAGAAGAGCTAGCTCTTGTCACGAGCGTTGTTGACGCAATGAAAACGACCCGGTGAAACGCGTTACTGGCCGGAAGCTTTTGCTAGCTACCGGCATACCGTGGGAAACGACCGGCACAACTTAAACGCGTGCCAACATAAATGGCGCGAGCAACGGCCGAAGCTTGATCGTTTCAAAGCCTACTATGTAGCTGTTCCGAGCGGTGAGATAAGCCACGAAGACCGGGTGGCGGTGACGAACATTGAGTTTCGGGGCAAGGAGCGAAAGTCGTTCGACAAGCTCGCTCTTTTTGAAATTTACCTAACGCTCTAGGTTTTTTTTTTAATTTTTATGAATTTTGTAATTTTTAGAAACTTAATAAAATTTTAGGCTTTTTTTTTAATGTTGTGTGTATTTTATAAATTTTGTTTTTTTTTATTTTTATTTTAATAAACTGCCAAGCCACGCGGGCTAGCCACGCCCCGCCATACCCCCCGGACACGTCACTCATCGGCGGGGGGCTCGAACTCCACGTGTCAACTCATGCCCCCCAACCCCCGCCCCAGCATACCCCACGGTCTTATGACTACACATGACCTTAAAGTATGTGGTGTGGACCCATCCTTTGAGGATGACCCTACATGTCACCCGCCACGTCAACATCCAAGGAGGATGCCCTCCCAAGGATGGACTAAGGGTGTGGGGGATGGGTCACCCTCTTTTTTAATTTTATTTTTTTTAAATTCAACATTTTTTTAAATATTAAATAACATATAGAATAAAATCATTACATAACTTTAAAAAACATCACATAACTTAAAAAAAAAAAAACCTTAACTAAAAAAATACTAGATTGCTAAAAATTAAAAATTCTAAGAATTCTGTTTTTTGGCGATGTTTTCTTTCATTTTACGCAATACGTGACGATCCTCTTCTGGGTACGTGTTGATATCGGTTGGCATTATCTCCCATTCCTCTAGTTCTGCCGCCTCTTGCTTCAGCCGAACTCGTTCGTCTACTTCACGTTACTTCACTTGTATCTTTTGGGCTGTGACCTTGGTGTATGCTTTGAACTGGGTCATCAAGTCGTCAATTCTCGAGCTGCCCCCTAATGAGGCCTGTTTTTTACAGTCGTTGCCTTTTTGTCTTTGTCCCTTCTAGGGGGACATACCTCATCTCGAACTAAATTCTCTTCGTCCTCAAATTCCGCCTTGTCGTTTTTATTTATCTGACATTGTGAGTCCGAGCCCTCCGCACTATAACTTCCAGTCTCCGATGTTTTCATCCGTTTAGCACTTGCAACCTCGTTTGGATCCGGCGCCCACTTCTTATTGGTTCGCATGATCTCTCATGCCCGAAAGTGTGGGAAAACCTTCTCATACTCATCTTAGTATCTACGCATCGCCTCTTTAAAACACTTTCGTCACTCCACCCACTTGGACGATTAACATATAAATTATTATAATACCCGCAAAATCAGTTAACGACAGCATAGTCTAAGGGTCCATCAGGGTGTAAGGAGTGGTTATACACTTGAGAGTGGCAAACTAAAAAATCAACCAATCAGAGTGCGCCACGTCAATCAGTGAAAAGTGTTGGCAATGGTTAGACACTTGGTGAAGTAGTAAACTTAAAAAAAAAAGGAAAAATGTGTGATTGGTTGAGAGATGGCATGGACCCCACCCCACACTACCCCTTCTCTCTCTCTCCTCCAATCATCTCCCCGAATCGTCAACCCTTCCCCACATCCGCAACCTTCACCAAGCGGCAAACCCACCGGCGGCGGTGTTACCGCGCGGCAAAGGCGGTTTGCCGAGTGGGATTGCCGCCCACTCTGTATACCCTCATATAAACAGTTTTGAAAACTTGTATTGATGAATACGTAGTGGTGCCGGCTATCTCACAAAATTCAAGAGTTAACATTTAAGCGGTCACAAATACACTTATAGGAAGTTGGAAATTATTAAAAAGAAAACTAAAATCATCATCCTTTATCAACTTTTTTTCTAATCCAACTTCATCTTAACTTATGTCTACTATAATAAAAGAAACCAATTTTTGGACACGTGTTGAAGGTATCCTCAAATTTATAATTATCTTATATTAACTAAATAAATAAATAATAAATTAATATTAAATCTTATCACACTTTAATAAAATAATATCAATGTTTTCCTAATTTATTAAAAATATAACTTTTTTTTACTATTTGGTATACAAAATTATATTTATTGAACTCGTGTAAAACGTGTGGTTTTTAAAAATATAATTTCTTTTATTATTTACTATACAAAGTTACATTTATATAACCAGTGTAATACACGAAGTTTTTAAAGATATAACTTTTTTTATCATTTGCGATGTAAAATTAGATTTATTCAACACCTGTAATACATGAGGTTTTTTAAGGATATAATTTTATTTTATTATTTGGTAGATTTTTCAACCCGATACGTGTCATTCATTGAAGGTATCCTCAAATTTATAATTATCTTATATTAACTAAATAAATAAATAATAAATTAATATTAAATCTTATCACACTTTAATAAAATATTATTCTCAAATCTAAATTGTTAATTTAATATATTTTTAAAACAAATACCTCTCTTTCCTACTTATCTTATATTAAAAAATATAAATAATAAAGTAATATTAAATGTTTTCCTAATTTATTAAAAACATAACTTTTTTTATTATTTGGTATACAAAATTATATTTATTGAACTCGTGTAAAACGCGGGGATTTTAAAAATATAATTTTTTATTATTTACTATACAAAGTTACATTTATATAACCAGTGTAATACACGAAGTTTTTAAAGATATAACTTTTTTATCATTTGCTATTTAAAATTAGATTTATTCAACACGTGTAATACATGAGGTTTTTAAGGATATAATTTTTTTTATTATTTGGTAGATTTTTCAACCCGACTATACACAAGTTTTTTAAAGATACGACATTTTTAGTATTTAATATACAAAATTACATTTATTTCATATGAGTATTACACATGGTTTTTAAAGATATGACTCTTTTTTAGATCTATTCAACACGTGTAATATATGGGGTTTTTAAGGATGTAAATTTTTATTATTTGGTAGATTTATTTAACCCGATTATACATGAGTTTTTTAAAGATACGACGTTTTAAGTATTTAGTATACAAAATTACATTTATTTAATCTGTGTAATACACATGGTTTTTAAATATATAATTTTTTTATTATTTGATATATAAAATTATATTTATTTAACCCGTACAATATACGGGGTTCATAAAGATATAACTTTTTTATTATTTAATATATAAAATTACATTTATTCAACCCGTGTAATACACGGGGTTGTAACCTAGTTTATCTAATAAATCATTCCGTAAAAAACAAACATTTCTTTTTGTTGAATTTGAGTTGGTGTGTATATACAATGCTAATGCATTTGGGATTATAACAATGCATCTAAACAAATACTTATAATACGAACTCAATTATTTTAAGTGAATAATAAAATAAAAAGTTATATATACATACACGCCTATAATGAAAAAGTGTAAAATGCCTAAATGACATTCTTCTCAAGAACTATTGCTCAAAACTAGTAGATCATCTTTAGATAATGTATTTGTTTTAGTGCCATGAGACGAGGTGGCAAATTATTCGTTTTTGATTACATTGCTATTATCTTAACTTTTATTCGTTTTCATGGCATCGATGCTTGTAAAGCTTTCTTTTTGAAATGCTATTATTTTATTAATAATTAATAATTATTATAAGGTTGAATAATGGTCTTCACCCTCATTTTCTTTGTTTGTTTCTTGATTGCAAGGTTAAAAGTTGCCCAAAATTATGGACTTCTTCAGTGGAAAGCAAACTTCTTTTTTGTCCAAATATACCACCCTTAATCAAACACTTTTAGATCATATCTTTAAAGAGAAGGGGATCCTCATAATGTATGCATTGCTTTGTTGTATTTACACTTATCAAATACTAAATTGTATATTTAAAAGGGTTAATTTGCAATTTTGTATTACAATTTGTTTTGACACTTTGAATGACTCAAATAAAAGATTTATATTATTTGTTATAACTCCTTCCGTAGTGGACCATATATGGCGCCGGTATGGTGTATAGCGTCCCATAGCGCCCGGCTACACCATTACGGTCGGCGCTATGGGGTATGAATTTTGAATCCTCACGAAAATTATCAAGTCATGCCCCTTCCTCCCCCACTCACACACATATATTTACATATGTATGTATAATTGAAGGGGTTATATAACCCCCTTACCACTACACACTTTTGTGATATAACCCCCCATAAAGTCTCCTCTTGCACTTTTCGCCATTTGTCGCATAACCCCCACCCAAAGGCTTTATAGGGCTTTATCACTACACATGACCTAAAATGAAGAGCATATCATACCAATCTAATATTGTCTTGATGTCGTGTTTTTCGGATTGTTAGGTGCTTTCTTTTTAAATTGCATAGTCACATACTTACATTTATATCCTCATGCGTTATATTGTTGTGCCGAATTAGTTCATGTGGTGTCATGTGTATTTAGATTTGTATTGTGGGCTAAGATTTTATGAGTGGTCTTTATCAATGATTTCTTGTCTAATATAACCTTTTGTTAATGATGTATGATTCATTTGGAAAAATCAGATTAAAACTATACCAATGTATTTGAATGTTATACAACGTTTGAATAAACGATATGATTACTCATTTTGACTAATTACTCAAGCCATTAAACCGTCATGATATCATCTCTAGGGTCAAGTTATTCTACAAAGGCTTCTAATTGTAAGAAGTGTAAGAAAGATTTATGGAGTGACAAGTGTCCAATAACCTAAAACTAAACTCACTACATCACCACCAAAAACCTAAACACCCACCCCCACCACCACCCAAAAACCTAACCCCCCCCCCCTCCGCAAAAAAAAAAACAAAAAAAAAACCTAACCCCCCCCCCCCTCCGCAAAAAAAAAAAACAAAAAAAAAAACTATACCTCACCAAAAAAAACCCCAACCTAACCCCCCCCCCCCACCAAAAAAAAAATATAAAAAAAACTAAACACCCACCCCCACCACCACCCAAAAACCTAAACCCCCACCCCCTCGGCAAAAAAAAAATTTTTTTTTTGGGTGGGTGATGTGGGGGGGGGGGGGGGGGGTTGGGGGTTTTTGGTGGTGGTGGATGTTTAAGGTTTTTTTTAGTGGGTTTTTTTGTGTAGTGGGTTTTTTAGGTTATTGGACATTTGTCACTCTATAAATCTTTCTTACACTTCTTACAATTAGGATCATTTGTATTTGATCCTAATCCACCATCTCTATCTATGACATTATCAATAAATCTTATGAACTCCGTAAACATAGTAACAGACAGTGGCAAAACTTGAGATTTCCGACCGGGGGCGCAAGGCACCGGACCTAAAAATTTCTATAAAACTGGGGTTCGAAAACGTATATACCCAAAAATTTATATATGAAAACTACATACTCTTCACTATCGAGCGAAAAGTTCGAGGGATCGGTCGCCCCCTCCCGCTCCTTAAAAGCTTCGCCCATAGTAACAGATGTAACCAATATGAAAGGTCTTATAGATGTCGGCTTATATCAAAGAGTCTTTAGCCTAGCATATCAAAGTGTGAGTATTTACCACCTTTGTTAATCAATAAAGGTATAATTTAATTGTAGAATTAGAGAGTATGTGTTTTCGTTGTTAGAGAAATTGTTGTCTTATGCGTCTTGTTGATTACATTAGTACATGGATCGAAATCATATATTAACCAGTGAAAACGAGGGTCTTCAATCCAAATCTAGTTATGAAAATGCTTTGATAAAAAATACGTATCCTTATCCTTCCAAGGCTCCAATCATTATACTTTAGTTTTATAGATGTTAAATTATTTCATCTCATCCAATGTTGGTAGAAGTGATAAGATATATATATATATATATATATATATTTATATACACACATATAAAGTTATGTTTTTTACGACCAAAATTCTATTATATACAAGAATAGAATGAAAGGGGACCAACAAGAAGCTCGGAGTCTCATCGTACAAACACACAAAACAGAAAACAGCAACAAAGCATATACACACACACACAAAATGGCATCTCTAACACTAAAGTCCACCCATCTATCACAATTTAAATTTTCAATCGTGGATCTATGTAACACCTCGAAAATTCACGTCCTATAATGTGTAGACACGTGTCAAATGTTTAAACGTGTGAAAGAAATATTATAGAAGGACTAAAGTTGACAAACATGGAAAGTATGTGAATATACGTATTCTAAGTGTCAACTGTGAATAAATATAATGTACATTAACCCTACACGATGCTCATACCTTCAAACGAATAAATCATGGATCATACGAAGCTAAAAGTGAGAGATTGCAAACTACAGGGACCAAATGTGTCAACATGTTTAATTTATACATCTGAGTGACCTTTTAACAAACCCGAAGCTTTGTAAATATTAGTTATGCTCACTAGAATGCACTATAAAAATTTCATAAAGTTTCGTTAACGTATGAGAAAGTTATGATCAAATTCGTGTGCGAAGTGTTAAAGCGTAAACGTTGAAAATTAAGACTTTTCGGGTTAACCGGAAGTGTCCATGGACTTGGCAAAGTGGGTATAAGTCCTAAAGCCCTTGTGGGTAAGTATAAGGGGGTCAAATTGCAAGAAATAATGCTAGTTGACCTTCCGAAAAGCCAAGAGACAAGATGTGGAAGCTTGAAAACGTTTTTGGGATGATCAGAAGGGCCACGCGGCCCGCGTGGCAAATAACAAAACCTGAGGCGGGCCGCCTCAGGCGCCCAGAAGCAGAAAACGGGGACAGACCCCTGGAAACGCGCAGAATCGATCCTAAACGACATTTTAACATGGTGGGCGACCCCTAAACTGTACTAGGGCACTAGAGACACATGTTGGATGGTTATGGTCGATCATAGAGTTATGTGTCAACATATTGTGGTGGAATTTTCACTATAAAAGGCCATGTAGTGCATCATTGTTCTTCACATCATTCAAGTGCACTTCTGGTCGATTCTGGAGCTCAAGCCTGCTTCCCACTGATCATATCTCATGCATAGGACCCTTGTAAGTCTGCTAGTCCTTCTCTAATTGAGTTTAGCTTAGTATTTAGGCTAAAAGTCAAACTGTCGTAATTACGGTTTGACTTCGAGATTAGTCAATAATGGCTCAGTCATATCTCGAATTAAAAGTAGATATAATATGGTATTTATGTGGGTAATATAACCTCAAAAGGGTTTCCCCTGATCATCACTCTAACCAGGTCAAAAGTCGGGTCAAACTTATATTTAAAAAGTCAACAGGAAGTCTAAAATGCCATTTATGCATAATTAACATTGTAGATCATATACAACCTGTTGGATCATTGTTATAACTTAGTAATAAGTGTAAGAACATGTCTAAACATGTTCAACCCGACAATTTCCTGTTTAGACCCGATTCGGAACCGAAAGTCACATAGTTTGACTTTCACTTTGACTTTCAGTTCTAACCCGTTAAGGCATGTTTTAGAAATGCCTCAGAGCTTTAATTGGACTAGGTTACACGTTAGAACAACCCTCTGTGATTATACACCTTGGTTCATTAGTTATCCAATTAATATGCATGTTTCCGTTAATTGCTCATATGTTGACCGTTATGCCCTTATTACCTTAAAACGTGATTTATGAAAATGTAAAAGTGTAGAAACCTTAGTTACTGATATATAAACTTGTATGCAAAGTTTGACATCAGTTTGACTTGTAGATTAAGAGTTATGCTCATTATCGCAAAATTAATGCTTTATGTTAATAAAATGGCGTAATTAGCGTATAGCCTAGTTAAACATACTTTTTGGTATCAAATATTTTACCCACTGATGTAATATATTATTTTGGGATTTTTAAATATTTTTAATTGATTTTAGGCTGAGCATAACTCATAGTCGTAGGTTTAATTCGGTAAATGTCGGTTTTGCCCTTACGGGCCATAAAATGAGTTTTACATATCCAAACGACTCCAAACCTTTTGCCACTGATTAGTTATGATAAATAAATTATTTTAAACCTTCTGGAAATATAAAAATATCAGATTTAAGTATCAAACCCGGAAATGGCCTTTAATCGCCTTAATTAACGTTTTTAACGCATAGTATGTTTTAAAATCATATTGGACATACCCGGGTTGATACCTACTGATATATGAGGCAAATTATAATATTTTAATAGTAAGCAAAGGTTGATAAACTCAGACTTCAGTTTTGAGCTTTTCGGCCTATGTGAAATTACCAAAATACCCCTACGGGGCATAGTTTGGTTATAGTTGATAAATTCACATATCTAAAATACCTTACTGTTATAAATCATTAAACTAAGTATTTTTTCTGAGTATATCAGACCCGTAACTCAGTTAAACATTTAAACTCTTTTATAAACATTTAAATGACCAAACTACCCCTACGTGGCCTAGTTTGTGTTTAAACACGTTTCGGGCATAACGAAAGACATCTTACTGATGTCACAACATATTTGAGGCATAATTAACTTAGGGAACCTGTATATAGCTCTCATGAATACCCGTCACGCTTATTACGCGTACGGTTAGGTTTATGTAACAAGTTTACATAAATTAGCCGAAACGGGTTAAACCTTAACGGTTTTATCTCAAAATCCAGAATGTGAATAATAAACCCATATTAAACAAGTCTTCAAACTTGTCGGGTCTGAATCACATTCTATCCGGTCTTCGCTTAATCGTGCGTACGAACCGTATCTTGAAACTAGCCGGTATAAGCTTAAGCTTAATAAAAGACCCGTTAGCATTCTAATAGGTTATTATAAACCTTCGTTCCAGATTAGGAGGACCAGTAAAAGCTACGTGCATTTTGCTTATTGTGATTAATACTTACTCAGGTAAATACTTTTAACTTATTTTACCTATACGGGCTTGGGTTACGGTATATAGCATACCGCTTGATCGAGCATCAAATCTCCACAGTTGAGTGGGTAGTTGAATAATTTGATCGGCTCGTTTAAACAGTCTTGATTACTTAAAGCCTTTGGGGGGTTAATGACCATGTCCCGGATATCCTAGGCATCATCTTACGAGATGGCCACGACCTGAGCACGGGGTGTAGGCGTACACCTGTCGGTGTATAACTCTATGATGTGGTGTGTCTATTGATCTTTAACCCGGACAAGATCCGGGCTACTGAACGCACAAGTAACATGTAATTCGTTCACAAGATTATAATATTAAATAATTATCCCAAGTTAAATAAAATGTTTATGCCACGTGCATCCAAACCAATTTTCAATCATTTTCCAAAATGAGTCAGTTGATTGTATTTACCAGTGTAAACTGACGTATTTTCCCAAAAAGACTGAATGCAGGTACTAAACGAAATTGGCTGGATTGTCTCCTTAGCATCAATAAAAGTCTCGCAAGCTTAGGATGCCTGAAGTCTGTTGAACTAGTGTTTCTAATTTATTTCGATCCGTTCTGTGGATAAACATCCGAACATTGTGATACTTGATATTACAATAATTAAATTCGGTTGTATTATATTTTAAATTTGCTTCCGCTGTGCATATTAAATATTGTGTTGTTTGACTATTACGTTGCTAACCACGCCACGATACTCCCCCACCGGGCCCACCGGTGACACGTGGAAATTGGGGTGTGACAATCTATGTCTAACCCATAGAAAGAGTCTTCCTTTATGTTGTGCTCAACTTATCAACGCCTCCCCCCCCTCCGCGCGGTTAACTTATATATTGCTCTTGTCCTTCCACCAACAACTGCGAGGACCACATTCCTCCAACCTTTCAACCATGATTGTTTAACAACCCAAATCACTCTCTCCAGACTTAAGACATTCGATAATGGAGTACGAACTTTTAGCCAAAGCATAATGTGCACCATAATTATCTAGTAGCAATGCATAAAAGCAAAGAGATGTTTTGTATCTTCCTGCACATAACCACATCTTTTTCATGTTAAATTCTCGACTTGAACACCATAATTTAAAAGACAATGCTTACTTAGGACTTTATCCATAAGCAACCTCCAAACAAAACAATTAACTTTTAACGCGACCCATCTTATCCACCGAAACAAATTCTCGACCGTAAAAGTGTTCACATGCTCTACAATCTCAATTCTGAGCTTCGCCATTGAGAAGTCCTGTCACACCCTAACCGATGGCGGAAACATCGGAGTGAGACGAAAACGAGATTGCTCGAGACTTCATAACTTGCTAATTGTGACAATATTTTAATAATTCAAATTTCATTTCATACTAAACAAAAGTACATTGTCTTGAAATGGAAAATACAACATCTTTGCAGATTAAACATAACGACATAAAGCGAAATACATAAATTAAAGTTTTGGTGCGTTTCTAGTCCACCTTAAAATAATATTCTTCATGCATCATCACTAATTTCCTGCAACATGTATTAAAGTAAAAAATCAACATAAATTTGGCGAATATACAAGTTTGGTTATATAGCATAAGTATAAATAAAAGTTGTCTCGTATCCAACATGGCAATTTGCATACATTGTTACATAACATACTACAAGTCTAAACTATGAGTCAAACCAAAGTATACCGCAACCGCGTGTATCCTTGCCACCGAAACGACAAGGTCGTGAAATAGATTACTTAACAATACCACAAGAATGGGCAGTGCATTTGTGACAGCCGGCAAAATTTAATGGTAAATCCGTATAACTTAACAATTAATTATACATTAAATTGCGTTCGTTTATGGCTTAATTTGTGCATGGGGAGGTCATACAAGTCTAGCAATCGTAGGACGTGGTTAAACTTTACAATTGGTAATGTCACTTTCGTCGCGTAACGAGAAACGATAAACTATGTCCGAATATGTTGGCAAAATGCTGAAAAGCACTATTCACTAAACACACTGTTCATGCCAACTAGTTCTGAAAATTGTCTGAACAACTAACGAACGATACAACGTATCGTCACAAATGTAGGTAGCAACTGATTTGAATTAAGGTCAGTGTTTATGTTTTGGGCTGAACTTACATGTGTGTGGGCGGACTTTTCTATTCACAGGTCCGAGTTTCATGTTAATAAACCCTGAAGTTTTGAAAAAGAATGGGATCAGGACTTGTTATTTCTATGGGTCCAGATTATCTTATAAAAAAACAAAACAATGTGCTCAGGCATTAGGATTTAGACATGCTTTTATATATCAAAACTTAGTCACTGAATTGATACCTGATGAGGAAATGCATAATTGGGCCGTTTATATGGTTATATGTATACGACCAGAACCCAGTATTTCTGTAACATCCCGAAAATATAAATTAGTTATTATAAATACAATATTGATAAATAAACAAAATGAATTAACTAGGAACAGGATAATCTAGTTAGAGGAAAAGCCTTGTAGTGACATGCTAGTAAGTTAAAGCACCTAAGATAAAGAAAACCTGATAATAGATGGGGGACTAAAGGTGTTAAGTTTGAAACTTAACTTATTAAAAACAAAATAAAAACACCAAACACACACATTAAGTGTGTGTCTGGATCGAATAGAATACAGGGGGCGACCAAGAACCTCCATCAAACCCTAGTTCTTACAAATCATTCAAATTGAAGGATTAAATCAGTTCCAAAGAGAAATCAGAGCCTAGTTTAGTGATCTCCTCATCAAAGGGATCATAAGGTATGCAAATTTTACGAGAAATCTCTACTTAAATTTCTGGATGAATTTAGAGAATTCGAAATTTGTTGTTGCATGAATGTTATATGGATGGAATAGGAACAATATAGTGTCTAGGAGTGAACCCTAGACAATTATATGTTGAAATCATGCTTAATTCTAGTAAATTCCATAATCACCATTGAAGGTGATAAGTGGGTTTTGTAGGAGCATGTTAAACACTAGAATTTGATTGTTTTTCCAGTATAATTTGAATTCTAGGAAGTAAATTCAGATGTTGATAATATGAAAATTGATATGAACATTCTTAGTTGATGCTAATATTGGCTAAATAACAAGCCATGAACCTGATTATAAATTTTGAGAAATTATGCCCTTAAGGTGTTTGTAAAAATGCCTCAAAGAAGGCTTAAAAACTGAAATTTGAGCTAAAACGTATAATTGTAAAGTTTCGGCAAACTTTGCGATATATGTTAAGAAAAGAGTTCTAAACATGTTGTGGTTGAACTCTATAGGAAAGGAAACAGGAGCGTCTAGTGGACAAGCCGGTGGTGACGCGCGTTTAAAAGGTGTGCTTTGAAGGTACGTAACTACGATATTTGTTACGTTATGCTCGATTATGTATTTTCGTTAGTAGACTTTAAAATTAGCATAATATATGAAATTAGTATTTAGTTGAAGTGACGAAGATCACTAGATAAATAAACGGGTCAAATATTGGTTAGAAATAGTTTGGCTTGACATTAAAGTGAGGATTTTCACTCGTCAACCAAACGGGTCAAAACTATGTCCTTATATCGATTCTTGCGCGTAAAGATTTGAAAGCCTCATATTGCGCTGGTGCTAGATAGCAATTTTAGCAATGAATGGTTATACTAAGTTAAGGTTATGAATCCGTGTTATCGGGTCGAATGGTAGAAACTAGTTGCAAGAATTGCATAAAGTGGCAATGCTTGAATTTATAGAAAACAAGCATGAAATTCGAATACGAGCGTAAAGCCATGTAATGGTACGGATATGCCAAGAATTTCAAGCCTGGGGAATAGGTAAATAAGATTTGAATGCCAAAGAATAAATTGGCGAACAATTTGCACACATAGTTAATGG
This sequence comes from Helianthus tuberosus, assembly GCA_030545235.1. Classification (NCBI taxonomy): domain Eukaryota; kingdom Viridiplantae; phylum Streptophyta; class Magnoliopsida; order Asterales; family Asteraceae; genus Helianthus; species Helianthus tuberosus. Next base: position 38,840 of record JARYGA010001838.1, read on the forward strand.
GTCGAATAATCGAAACAAGGATTTCGTGGGCCATTTGTTCATAATTCGGGTGTCGTTAAGTGAAATTTATATGGTTAGATCCGTAATTTTAATACGGACATATAAGAAAAAGAATCGGCTAAAACGGATATGTAAATAAAAAGTTATGAGGAATTAAGCGGAAAAAAAATATAAGAAGGCTGAGCTGGGCGAACCGTAGGCCACGGTCCTGAACCGTGGCTCACAGTCTGGCAGTTCTGTTTTGAGCTGGGCGAACCGTAGGCCACGGTTCTGAACCGTGGCTTACAGTTTGCCAGTTCTTTTTTTTATTTAAGCAATAGAACTCGTTTTTACTTAATATTAAGATGTCAAAACTAACGATTAATGTGTTTTGACCATAGGCGATGCTCGTTTGTTGTGGATGTTGATCAAGCAAGGGAACCAAGAACCGAACACAAGTTTTTAATGCTTCCGCGCTAATCTAATCTAGTTAAAACATGTTGTTTTGTAAACTCTTTTGAATGTTGAACATTTTAATCTAGTTAGTCGACTATGTTTAAATACTATAATGACGTACATCTTAGTTATTAACTAAGTTTTTGTTGGTTATGTATTTTGAATTTAAAAAGTCCGTATTTTATGGTTATAAAATGAAATTATAAGACGAGTGTTACAATTTCTTTGGGCCAAGTGATTTTAATATTAATTAGGGAAGTTATGTTAAGTGTTAAGATATGCCAAGTATTGACTATGAGGTGTTTTCTTATCAAATGACATTTTTGTATTACATTGACAAAGCATGGCAATCAATTGGAATATTATTAATTTGCTAACCCGTTTACATTAGTGTCACACCCCGACCGCGTTAAAACAACAAAACCGTGGCGGAAACGTCGGGGAGTGGAGTAACAGAATCATTGTTTCACAACACATGGTAATTGAAGTTTTGTTTTATTTCATTAATAGACACATTGTTTTGATACAAACCAAATAAGTACAATAATTGTCTTTCAGGTTTTAAGTCACTAAAGCTCGCGTCCATCCTATGTGAAGCAAACAATCAACAATCGACACATAATAGAACCTGAAACATATGTGAAAACACTCAGCATAAAAATGCCGGCGAGTACATAGGTTTTGTATGTCAAATTCATGGCTTTGAATCCATATTGCAATACCTCGTCCAACTACAAGTGTTGTCGAGTATGTACCTTGAAATCAAAAAGTGTTTGATATTGCAATATGTTTTATCATCTTTACAAGATGATATAAGTAAAACAAAACATATGTAGCCATGAATCTTGACTGAAAACATTTGTCTTTGTAAAACCAAGTAGTAAATCGTCTTGTATGAAAAACTTGTGTGGTTTATATCATTTGGTAAACATCATTGTGTGACATTGTTTGAAATCATTCGTCCAAAATCATTCAAATCGTTCGTGTTATAAATCATTGTTCAATCGTCCGTGTTTTAATTGTGAAATACAACTTTTGGTCGTTCTTTAATGAATACATTCAAACCTGTGTGACTCGACTATACCACCCATGGGGTATCTTTAATAGGCCCTGAAAGACCTCTTTAACAAGACTAACAAACCAACACATGGTTTGTTAATCAGATAATACTTTCTGTCGTTCCCCAAACTACCCACCAAATCCAGTGAATAGCCTAGTAACGGGATTTGTCAGATCCTATGGTACCATAATATACTACTGGTCGGCTTGATCATAGTTAATGAATGTCATTTGTCTGTCTTTCGACTAACGCCCCAACAAGTTCGTTCACATTATTGAAATCATCGTGTTTATAGAAACCATAGCATTTGTTTATGAAAACTTGAAAAGCATTTAGCACATATGAGTCACCCCAAAACAATTGAAAGCAGTAAAAGAGGGGAGCTATGTACTCACTTGAGGTAGCAAATATCCTTGATTAAGTGATCTAACAAAGCTTGGCCAATCAAGGAATCAAGTGGCACTTAGTATGGAATCACTATGTTAATAATCGGGACCTAAATCGGAAGATCGGGTAGAATGAGATCTTGTAAACCAAATGAGTGTTAGAACTCATAGGATATGGTTTAACAAAGCCTACATTCTTATTTGGAACCTATCCTAAGTGCTTTTGACCCGTTATGACCTGTTAAGGTAGTTTACGATACTTTAACGGGTCATTTGCGCAAATGCGTGTTTGGATGGTCTAACTAGCCCTATGATAAGTCTTATATGCTTAAATATGTTTAATTATGTTGCATAATCATTTTAAGTGTCAAACTTTTAGTTACATATGCTTAAAATGAAATTATGTGCAAAAAGGGCATTTTGGTCATTTTCCTAAGGGATATAAACTACCTATCATATAACTAATCAAACAAAGTGACCATAAGGTATAACCACAGAAGGTTATTCCTTATACAACTATGGCCACAAAATATGTTTGGTCGGATCCTAATAATCGACCAAACGGGTCGGGTTTGAAAGTCTAAGCGATTGTCGAAACCGCTTGACTTACGACCCTAAATAAGCACTAAATTAGAAGTGACGAGTTAAACATGTTAAAACATGTTTAACTAAGTTAGAAAACTGATTTGATATCAAAACAAAGTGTTTTGATACCCGAAAGTAGTTTCGTCGCAAAATGCACATAATCGTGCATTTTGACCGAAACTTTGACTCGTCACTTCAACTAATCAACGTGGTAATCAGTAGGTATAGTCACAAGGGACTATAACCATTGTGATTACGCTCGCATTGCAAAGTTCAAACGAACTTTGACTTGACCAAATCATGGTCAAAGCTGAAAGTCAAACATTGTTTGACTTTCTTGCTTAAAATAAATTAACAATACATGAAAGAACACTTACAAGTGTTCTAGGCTAGAAAGATGACTAAGAAAACTCAAGTATGAAGCCTCAAACCAAATGTGGTAGCCTCAATTTAGAGCAAAGGTGAAAAGAAATGAAAATGAGCAATTTGGAAAGTTGAAGAACATGGGTATTTATAGGTAATCGTGAACCATTAGATCATTGCCAACTGTTTTGTGTGGTGATCAAGCAATAATCTACACCATACACTTGTTAGGACCAGCTTGCAAGCCTTGGAGAACACTTAAAATAGCCCACAAGTTAAGAAAACCATGTTAGAAAACTGTAGAAAACAGCTGGGAAGCTGTTTAGAAAATTATACCCAGTGACTACTCAGGAGTCACGCGACATAAACACCTTCACCTGGCAGGAAACGCCTGGCTGAACCACCAGAGCTTTCAGTTATTGGGAAAACAGGCCCCTACAGCCTCCAAAGTTGTTTTTTGAGGCGTTTAACCCCCGTTAACCCAATTTCAAGGCTCTACCAGGATGTTAAAGCATAGGGGACTTGAAATATGCTTGGAAATATCTCGGATGTTGGTTCGTTTGGTCGTACGATTGCGGTTTTCGGTTAATTACGACGAAACTCGAACGGACGTGAAAACGCTCCAAATTACGCGACGAATGATATTTTTGCATTCCTATCACTAAAATACAATATTCTAGTGATTACAAAAATTTTTGGATGTCCGGATATGGTCAGAACGCAAGATATGCACGCATATGCATACTTTCGCAGTTTTGACGCTTTTAGCCCCTGTGATTAAATAAGCGTATTTTCGCATACCGAACCCCTCAAAACTTATTTCTATGCTATGTTAAGGGTATTTAAGGTATGTTTATCTTATGGTCTTGTTCCAGAGTGTATGTTGCTATATGAATTGGCAGACTTTGCAGTTTGTCGCAAATAGTCCCCGTGGTCGAATAAACTTGTTTTTGGCCATACCAAACCCTTCAAAACTTATTTCTAAGTTATGTAAAGGTTATTTAAGGTATGTTAAGCTTATGTCACTGTTCCAGAGTTTATGTCGCGTTAAACCGATTACGTTTACGTAACAGATTGCGTATAACTTTCTAGAAAGTGTTTAAAAGCTTTGAAATCGAACAAGAATTTATGTGTTAATGTCACATGTAATTGTACAAATCCTGAGAATGAAACACAAATTTCATTGGATTCGTATTTGTATGATGGTCGTAGAGGCACAAATGTCACAGTTAGACCCCAAGTTGTTTGGACATTAGAGTGTTGCATGACCCTACATACGTATACTTATGGTATGAGATTTCGAGTTTATTAGTTCAATGTGATTAGTGGCTAGATCCTGGTACGTCACACGTCTCGCGGTGGATTCCTCATGTGGTATTTGGGGGGGGGGGGGTGTGACACCGCAGGTCGAAAACGTATACACCCAAAAAATTTCATACGAAAACTACATACTCTCCACTACTGAGCGAAAAGTTCAGTGGTCGGCCGCCTCCTCCCGCCCTTTAAAAGCTTCGCCCATGATTACCCATTTCAAAATTACAGTCTTGCTATCGTTTTAGTTTTTTTTAGCAAACCTATGATAGTGTTTCGTTTTAATTTGTTGCATCGATGTAATTTTTATTTGTGTCAGGTGACTGGCTAGCACTCGCTTATTGCTCTTGACAGATTACAGTTTTGCCACAATTCAAAATTATTTTTTTTTTACAAAAGTATAATGATATCTTGGTTAAAAATATTTGCCCTAAAGCCGAGGCATAAAACTACCTAGTAGAATTTGAGGTTAACGATATTTATTACTTAAAAAATAAATAAAAAGGAATATTAAACTATTAAGATAACGATATTGAACTATTAAGATAAAGATAAAGATAAAGTCATACATTAACATTTGTCCTTCGATATCTTCTAGAAATAACGAGGCAAAATTGTCATTTTAAGTTGACTGACCCCAACGCTCACGGCACGCCACCATTGACCATTTAACAGTTTCGTTGACTTAAATTATTATCGCCTTTTATTTTGATATTTTGCACATATATTTATTGGTTTGGGCCACATACATTTGAAGCCACCTCGAAAACAAATTTGAAATTCTTATTCGGTTTCTAGATTAAACTCATACTTCATAAACTTTGTTTCTTAAAAAATCTGAATACATAATTTGATCATATTAATACACCATAAATATCTATCTATTATACTAAAGCAAAATAAAGGTTGACTTTTTAACTTTGAGGTGGCTGCTTTCTTTGGCCAGAGAAATGGGTATTTGGGCGGCATTTTCCTCTCCTCTCAATTCTCAATCAATTCCTTCATTCTTCTTTCAAAAGCTTCTTGAATTATATATGGAAAGTTGAATAATTCATCAATTACCGAAAGATCTTTTGCGAAAATATGGAAGCGTTTCCATTCTTAATCTATTAAAGATAGATTGGTTCCTTTTCTTCATTCTATCTAAAAGTGGTTTGTTATTCATTTGTTTCTGAGTCATGGTTTGTTTCAATCGGCGTTACAGACTTACAATCATCGATCGTTTCTTTCAATCGGTGTTTCAAACTCTTTGATCGTACCATATACAGTTGATTTCAACAGGTATGTTTATCAGAAACACTAATTTTAGGGTTTCTGATGTAAAATTGTTCATCAGGCACACTAATTTTTTGTTGAAGAAAATACAAATTGTATTTTTTTTGTTGATTCAAGCATAAATACGTATTCCTCAGGAGCGGGTTGGATTAGTCCCGTGAGTTCATCTCTCTTGCTTCTTATTTGATTGCAAAAACTAGGGTTAGGATTTTGATTTTTGTTGATTTAAGCACCTACCAATTTTTTTTGTTCAATTTGTGTGGTTTCAAGAGACAAGAACGATTGGATATTTTTGTACGATTATGGATTATCTGTAGGAAAGGGAAATTCTGATTGGATATTTTTGTTCAATTTGATAATTTATTTGTTAATTTCTAATTCAAGATACACAAAATATGAGATTATATGTTTATTTTTTAATTTTTGTATTTGATGTGATGTCTTCTAGGTGTTTGATGAAATGCTACATATGATCAAGTGGAGCAGTTGTTAAAATTCTCTTTGTTTTATGATTCTTATGTTTTCCAATTGCCTTTTTTTCTACTAATATAATTATATAACATGTACACTTGCAGACAGTTTGTGCATATGCAGAATGCATCAGCAACAGAGTATGTCTTTCTAACGCGTCTCGCCTGGCTATTAAGGTAACCACCATATCCATTATTCATGATACCAGTTAATTTTTGTATTTGGTAAATGTTGTGAGTCACACATGATTGGTTATAACTAGATACATGATGTTTGATACTTTGATGTAATGCCTCACTGATCCGCTAACAAGTGTGACTGAGTTTTAGTATTCTTCATAAGAAATTTGTAAACTGGTAATGATCCAAAGGTACGGTTGTAGTCGAGTTTATAAATGATAATTGTATATTGTGGATTTTTGTGTGTTATGATGTTTGTTTGATGATTTTTGTTTTCTTCTTTCCACTGTAGCTGGTGGTTTAGGTATCAATCTTGCACACCAGATATTGTCATCATTTTTGAATCAGTGTTTCTTTCAATCGGTGTTTCAAACTCTTTGATCGTACCATATACAGTTGATTTCAACAGGTATGTTTATCAGAAACACTAATTTTAGGGTTTCTGATGTAAAATTGTTCATCAGACACACTAATTTTTTGTTGAAGAAAATACAAATTGTATTTTTTTTGTTGATTCAAGCATAAATACGTATTCCTCAGGAGCGGGTTGGATTAGTCCCGTGAGTTCATCTCTCTTGCTTCTTATTTGATTGCAAAAACTAGGGTTAGGATTTTGATTTTTGTTGATTTAAGCACCTACCAATTTTTTTTGTTCAATTTGTGTGGTTTCAAGAGACAAGAACGATTGGATATTTTTGTACGATTATGGATTATCTGTAGGAAAGGGAAATTCTGATTGGATATTTTTGTTCAATTTGATAATTTATTTGTTAATTTCTAATTCAAGATACACAAAATATGAGATTATATGTTTATTTTTTAATTTTTGTATTTGATGTGATGTCTTCTAGGTGTTTGATGAAATGCTACATATGATCAAGTGGAGCAGTTGTTAAAATTCTCTTTGTTTTATGATTCTTATGTTTTCCAATTGCCTTTTTTTCTACTAATATAATTATATAACATGTACACTTGCAGACAGTTTGTGCATATGCAGAATGCATCAGCAACAGAGTATGTCTTTCTAACGCGTCTCGCCTGGCTATTAAGGTAACCACCATATCCATTATTCATGATACCAGTTAATTTTTGTATTTGGTAAATGTTGTGAGTCACACATGATTGGTTATAACTAGATACATGATGTTTGATACTTTGATGTAATGCCTCACTGATCCGCTAACAAGTGTGACTGAGTTTTAGTATTCTTCATAAGAAATTTGTAAACTGGTAATGATCCAAAGGTACGGTTGTAGTCGAGTTTATAAATGATAATTGTATATTGTGGATTTTTGTGTGTTATGATGTTTGTTTGATGATTTTTGTTTTCTTCTTTCCACTGTAGCTGGTGGTTTAGGTATCAATCTTGCACACCAGATATTGTCATCATTTTTGAATCAGTGTTTCTTTCAATCGGTGTTTCAAACTCTTTGATCGTACCATATACAGTTGATTTCAACAGGTATGTTTATCAGAAACACTAATTTTAGGGTTTCTGATGTAAAATTGTTCATCAGACACACTAATTTTTTGTTGAAGAAAATACAAATTGTATTTTTTTTGTTGATTCAAGCATAAATACGTATTCCTCAGGAGCGGGTTGGATTAGTCCCGTGAGTTCATCTCTCTTGCTTCTTATTTGATTGCAAAAACTAGGGTTAGGATTTTGATTTTTGTTGATTTAAGCACCTACCAATTTTTTTTGTTCAATTTGTGTGGTTTCAGGAGACAAGAACGATTGGATATTTTTGTACGATTATGGATTATCTGTAGGAAAGGGAAATTCTGATTGGATATTTTTGTTCAATTTGATAATTTATTTGTTAATTTCTAATTCAAGATACACAAAATATGAGATTATATGTTTATTTTTTAATTTTTGTATTTGATGTGATGTCTTCTAGGTGTTTGATGAAATGCTACATATGATCAAGTGGAGCAGTTGTTAAAATTCTCTTTGTTTTATGATTCTTATGTTTTCCAATTGCCTTTTTTTCTACTAATATAATTATATAACATGTACACTTGCAGACAGTTTGTGCATATGCAGAATGCATCAGCAACAGAGAATGTCTTTCTAACGCGTCTCGCCTGGCTATTAAGGTAACCACCATATCCATTATTCATGATACCAGTTAATTTTTGTATTTGGTAAATGTTGTGAGTCACACATGATTGGTTATAACTAGATACATGATGTTTGATACTTTGATGTAATGCCTCACTGATCCGCTAACAAGTGTGACTGAGTTTTAGTATTCTTCATAAGAAATTTGTAAACTGGTAATGATCCAAAGGTACGGTTGTAGTCGAGTTTATAAATGATAATTGTATATTGTGGATTTTTGTGTGTTATGATGTTTGTTTTCTTCTTTCCACTGTAGCTGGTGGTTTAGGTATCAATCTTGCACACCAGATATTGTCATCATTTTTGAATCAGTGTTTCTTTCAATCGGTGTTTCAAACTCTTTGATCGTACCATATACAGTTGATTTCAACAGGTATGTTTATCAGAAACACTAATTTTAGGGTTTCTGATGTAAAATTGTTCATCAGACACACTAATTTTTTGTTGAAGAAAATACAAATTGTATTTTTTTGTTGATTCAAGCATAAATACGTATTCCTCAGGAGCGGGTTGGATTAGTCCCGTGAGTTCATCTCTCTTGCTTCTTATTTGATTGCAAAAACTAGGGTTAGGATTTTGATTTTTGTTGATTTAAGCACCTACCAATTTTTTTTGTTCAATTTGTGTGGTTTCAGGAGACAAGAACGATTGGATATTTTTGTACGATTATGGATTATCTGTAGGAAAGGGAAATTCTGATTGGATATTTTTGTTCAATTTGATAATTTATTTGTTAATTTCTAATTCAAGATACACAAAATATGAGATTATATGTTTATTTTTTAATTTTTGTATTTGATGTGATGTCTTCTAGGTGTTTGATGAAATGCTACATATGATCAAGTGGAGCAGTTGTTAAAATTCTCTTTGTTTTATGATTCTTATGTTTTCCAATTGCCTTTTTTTCTACTAATATAATTATATAACATGTACACTTGCAGACAGTTTGTGCATATGCAGAATGCATCAGCAACAGAGAATGTCTTTCTAACGCGTCTCGCCTGGCTATTAAGGTAACCACCATATCCATTATTCATGATACCAGTTAATTTTTGTATTTGGTAAATGTTGTGAGTCACACATGATTGGTTATAACTAGATACATGATGTTTGATACTTTGATGTAATGCCTCACTGATCCGTTAACAAGTGTGACTGAGTTTTAGTATTCTTCATAAGAAATTTGTAAACTGGTAATGATCCAAAGGTACGGTTGTAGTCGAGTTTATAAATGATAATTGTATATTGTGGATTTTTGTGTGTTATGATGTTTGTTTTCTTCTTTCCACTGTAGCTGGTGGTTTAGGTATCAATCTTGCACACCAGATATTGTCATCATTTTTGAATCAGTGTTTCTTTCAATCGGTGTTTCAAACTCTTTGATCGTACCATATACAGTTGATTTCAACAGGTATGTTTATCAGAAACACTAATTTTAGGGTTTCTGATGTAAAATTGTTCATCAGACACACTAATTTTTTGTTGAAGAAAATACAAATTGTATTTTTTTTGTTGATTCAAGCATAAATACGTATTCCTCAGGAGCGGGTTGGATTAGTCCCGTGAGTTCATCTCTCTTGCTTCTTATTTGATTGCAAAAACTAGGGTTAGGATTTTGATTTTTGTTGATTTAAGCACCTACCAATTTTTTTTGTTCAATTTGTGTGGTTTCAAGAGACAAGAACGATTGGATATTTTTGTACGATTATGGATTATCTGTAGGAAAGGGAAATTCTGATTGGATATTTTTGTTCAATTTGATAATTTATTTGTTAATTTCTAATTCAAGATACACAAAATATGAGATTATATGTTTATTTTTTAATTTTTGTATTTGATGTGATGTCTTCTAGGTGTTTGATGAAATGCTACATATGATCAAGTGGAACAGTTGTTAAAATTCTCTTTGTTTTATGATTCTTATGTTTTCCAATTGCCTTTTTTTCTACTAATATAATTATATAACATGTACACTTGCAGACAGTTTGTGCATATGCAGAATGCATCAGCAATAGAGTATGTCTTTCTAACGCGTCTCGCCTGGCTATTAAGGTAACCACCATATCCATTATTCATGATACCAGTTAATTTTTGTATTTGGTAAATGTTGTGAGTCACACATGATTGGTTATAACTAGATACATGATGTTTGATACTTTGATGTAATGCCTCACTGATCCGCTAACAAGTGTGACTGAGTTTTAGTATTCTTCATAAGAAATTTGTAAACTGGTAATGATCCAAAGGTACGGTTGTAGTCGAGTTTATAAATGATAATTATATATTGTGGATTTTTGTGTGTTATGATGTTTGTTTGATGATTTTTGTTTTCTTCTTTCCACTGTAGCTGGTGGTTTAGGTATCAATCTTGCACACCAGATATTGTCATCATTTTTGAATGAGATTGGAATCCTCAGAATGATCTGCAGGTTTGGGAGTGTATGATATCTATCTCTATTTATAGTCACTACATACTAATTTCATGACTTTTTTTAGGCAATGTGCAGAGCTCACAGAATTGGACAACAAGAAGTCGTTATAACATATTATAAAGTAGTATAGATTATGTATGATTATGAAGGCTTCAAACTTTGCATTGACATTTGAAACGTTCTTATTTTGTTGGTTTACCGTCATTCTCTAATTTACTAATGCTATATTATTACAGCAAGCTGCTATTGCAATTGTCATGGATGTAGATGCCACCTTGGGGAAGAAAAAAGTTGCAGAGCAGATGGGTTTTTCATGGTCTACATTGACCTTTTGAATGAGGACCTTCATGAACATCAGGTTTGGTTTGGTTATGTTTGATTCTTATTTCAATTTTTTTTCGTCTATTACAAGGTTT
>JARYGA010001839.1:0-42387 GCA_030545235.1 Helianthus tuberosus
CCATACGCATCGTATGGGTGAACTTTGGCAGATTTACAGTTTTGGTCCCTGAACTGTTTTTAGGCCATTTTTGACACGTTTAAGGCCCGTTAACCCCATTTCAAAGCTCTAAAATGAAGTTAAAGTATAGGGAACTTAAAACATGCTCAAAAATATCTCGGATGTTGGTTCGTTTAGCCGTACGAACGCGATGTTCGCTTAACTACGACGGAATGCGCATAAGCGCGAAAAACGATCCAAATGACGCGACGAATGGAATTTTCTTATGGCGAACACTAAAATATAATGTAGTCATGCTTTCATAAATTTTTGGATGTCCAGATGTATTCAGAACGTAAGTTATGCGCGAAAATGCAAACTTGTGCACTTTTTGACACTTTTAGTCCCTGAATGTTCCAAAAGTTTATTTTAGCACACCAAACCCCTCAAAGCCTATTTCTAAGCTATGTAAAGGATATTTAAGGTGTGTTTAACTTATGGTCATGTTCCGGAATGTTCGTTACAGTTCAAATTGACATACTTTCGCAGTTTGTCATATTTAGTCCCTGTAAGCGAATTAACTTGTTTTTGCCATACCAAAGCCTTCAAAACTTATTCCTAAGTTATGTAAAGGTTATTTAAGGTATGTTGAGTATATGTTGATGTTCCGGAGTATTTCTCGTATTAAACTGAGTACGTTTACGCACTAGTTTGCGTATAACTCTCCAGAAAGCGATGTAGAGTTTGAAATTACATAAAAGTCAAAACATGAAAAATGTATAACATAACAAAACAAACATTGTGATCAAATAACATTATTTTATTGATAACAGAACTGTTCATAGTGATTACAAGCACAGTTGTTACACTTACAACTTTGATTATTTTAATTCCCCATGCCTTATATCAAGATGACACAAAATCCCTTGGGTAATTAGATAAAATGGGTTATAAATAAACCTCTTGGATCACCTTATCACTTCATAACCACACTTAACAAAAACCAACTCCTTCCTCCTTCTCTTGATACTCTCGGCTGCAACCACACACCCACATCCAACCATTTTTCGATTTCATTCAAGTAATTCCAAGCATATACAAGTGTGAAGGATCGCGTACGAGGAAGCCCGGTGCTTGCGGATTGCCAAGGACCTCACTACGACGCTTTTAACCACTCGTTTTTCGACTAGTTTCTTCCCTAGCCTCGAGCTAGTAGTAAGTGACTCTAAACACCTTCTTGATCCATTCTAAAGTGGTTAATAAGAGTTTCGTCGGTTGAAAATCACTAACATATAAGATCACCAACTAAAAGTCTACTAAAGTGATGAACAAGGTGGTTAATGGATGAATATTAGTGTAAATCATGTAGATCTTGTGTGATTATGATTATTGGTTGATTATCTGATGTGTTGCTGGTTAATATTGATGTTTGATGTTGTTACAATCACTAAGCATAATTAACGGGATCAACCGAACACAAACTAGTAAGCTAGAGACTAAAAACAGCAATCTGTCCATACTTTACAGCCAACTTCAGTTGGCTGTAAACAGGCCATAACTTAATGAAAAATGTGTTTTCTGAAGCCTAGATTTATGTGTTATAAAATACGGTTCTAATGGCACCAGAATCGTAATTTTTGGACTTCGTTTACTATTTTTAAAGAACCGATTCGTAACAGCAGCTTAAGCTGAGTTTTTACAGCAATAAATGGGTGTTGTATTTTCTGTTATAACTTGTATTCTGTGTAGAGTCGGATCATGAAATTTTTACTGTAAATGAAAACTGATGTATTTGTAATTACTCCACTGGAATTTTGTAAATCGGACTCTCGATGAATTTTTAATAAATTGTTCCGTGGACTGTGGTCAGAAAAAGATAAATCTGAGTTCAGTCAGGAAAATGAATTTTTATAAAATATTGGTAATGAACTGGGCCCCGATATTTTTACATAATAAAATATGGAATGTTTATGACACTCTGTAAAAATTTGGGAATTTTTGGAATAAGTTAACTATTTTATTAAAATGTCCGAAAACAGCCCAGTTTCGAATATTAATGCTGAAAAGACATAAGTTGAAAATTGCATGTCTAAGTGTCGGGTAGGTTATCTGTGAATGATATAACGTGTTATGTGTGCTATACGTGTTATGTGCATTATCGTACGTTCGTTTATGAGTGGGGAATGGATGGGAAACTTATATGGGCATAAACCGTCAAGGTGACGCATGTTGTGTGATAGATACGTGTAGGAACTTTGTGCTCTATTTGAAAGCCACTAAATGACTAACTGGTAAATCATACTAGGACGTGATTGACCGGCCTTGACTGTTAGCTATATTTGAGAGTCTAACCGAGCAAACCGAGGTGAGTTCACACCCTTACTAAGGCATGGGATTCCCGGTGGTTGGGAATGGGATTGAATAACTATTTGTATTATCAACACTACTAGACTACCTACTACTGTCCTCGGACTGAGAAGGGCACATACGTAAAACCTACGTACACTCACACTTACTACTGTCCTCGGATTGAGAAGGGCACGTACGTAAAACCTACGTACACTCACACTTACTACTGTCCTCGGATTGAGAAGGGCACGTACGTAAAACCTACGTACACTCATACTTACTACTATCCTCGGATTGAGAAGGGCATGTACGTAAAACCTACGTACACTCATACTTAACACCGTCCTCGGATTGGGAAGGACACTTATGGATACGCCTAGTCTAGTAACATACATAATGGGAAGCCCCCACTAAATATCATAAAGGTTTGGGAATCAAGGATAATGGGTAATACATGGTTATGAAACGAACTTACGATTTCTGATACGAACTCATTAACTGAACAACCAACTGTGAACTCGCTCAACATTATTGTTGACCCGTTGTTACATGCCTTGCAGGTCGTTAGATGCTATGGAGCTTGCACATGGAGGTGGTCGTTGTGGAATGCGAACTAATATGTCCCGTACTTACTAAATAAACGTTATGAACTTATGAAACTTATGTTTGGGGTCTCTAAACTTATGAACTGCAAACTTATGTTTTTGTTTAACGTCTTATGCTTCCGCTGTTTAAATTGAACTTGGTTAACTTCCTTTTGGTCACCAATTGTATTGTGATTGGTTTTATTTACTATAATACGTTGTTCAATATGATTGGTGGCTCGATCCTGGTCACGTCACGCCTCCAAGCGGTGGTACTCTGCATGGTGGATTTTGGGGGTGTGACACACGTAGCATCCATCCATGAAAAATCCATATCTTTCAGGTGGATTACTAATTCTACCAGATCTGCGAACATTTTGTGTGTTCTGATCAACCTCTTGATCGTTTTCAACAACCTCTTGTTGAGTGCTAGTATCAACCAAACGTGTATCGTCTTGTGGTTCTTGATCCTCCTCAAGTTCCACTGTTCTATCACTGGTTCCTTCCATAAGGAACTTAGCTTCTAAGAACTTACCCTTTCGAGCAACAAATACCTTTTGCTCGGTTGGGTTGTAGAAATAATATCCTATATCATCTTTAGGATATCCTACAAAGATACACTTAGTAGATCGGACTTCCAATTTATTTGGAGTGTATTGCTTAACATAAGCTTCACAACCCCAAACCCTTAAGAATGATAATGATGGAGGGTTTCCATGCCATATTTCAAAAGGTGTCTTTTCCACTTTCTTGGTTGGGGCCATATTTAATATACGGACTGCGGAGAGCAAAGCGTAACCCCAAAATGATAGAGGCAATGTGCTTCTAGCCATCATAGATCGAACCATATCTAATAGAGTTTGATTTCTCCTTTCGGACACACCATTGTGTTGTGGTGTTCCAGGTGGAGTAAGTTGTGAGATAATCCCACAACTCCTAAGATAATCTTGAAAAGCACCACTAAGGTATTCACCTCCTCTATCGGTGCGAAGGACTTTGATTGTTTTCTTGAGTTGATTTTCTACTTCACTTTTGAAGTCTTTGAACATTTCAAATGCTTCATCCTTGTGTCTTAGTAAGTACACATAACCATAACGACTATAGTCGTCGATAAAGGTAATGAAGTATCTTTCACCATTCCTAGTCATCGGCTTAAAAGGACCACATACATCTGAATGTATGATACCTAGTAAGTCTTTAGCCCTTTCAAAAGTTCCACTAAAGGGTGTCTTGGTCATTTTGCCTTGTAAACAAGATTCGCATACATCAAATGAATTATCGTCATTTGTATTCAGAAGACCATTTCTTTGAAGTGTATGCATGCGATTCTTGCTTATATATCCAAGGCGACAATGCCAAAGGTAGGAATCACTCAAATCCATTTTGAGTTTCTTGTTGGTTACTTGGTACATTGAGCTATCATATGATGTGTTGTCATGATCTAATTCATAAATACCATTTAAAGACATAGCTTTAAAATAAAACACATCATTCATAGAAACATAAATGTCTTGGTTAACAAATTCGAAATTAAAACCACATTGTCTTAAAAGGGAAACTGAAATTATGTTCCTAGTTAAACTAGGAGCATACAAAACATTTTTCAAAATAACTTCCAAGCCACTTGGAAGCTCTAAAACGTAGTCTCCTTGAGCTTCGACTTCAACTTTTGCTCCGTTGCCCATGAAGAGACTAGCGTCTCCCTTCTTATAATGTTTATTTCTTTTGAACCCCTGCAACAAATTGCAAATGTGAGTTCCACATCCGGTATCCAGTACCCATGTGTTAGAAAAAATAACATTAAGCTCAACATGTATCATGAAGATAGTACCTGAGGTTTGCCCTGCATCCCTCTTGTTTTTCAACTCCTTGAGATAGGTTGGACAATTTCTTTTCTAGTGTCCTATCTCACCACATTCAAAACATGGGTCATTTGTAGCAACCTTTTGCTTCTTCTCCTTCGGTTTGGTGGGTTCTGCTTTAGCTTTTCCCTTTCCCTTGACGTGTCCCTTTCTTTTAGCATGGCTTGCTTTAGAGTCGGGGTGGGGCCTCTTCTTGTTGCCTCCTTCATTGATCGCTAGGACGGGTAAAGCCTTTTTGCCCATACTTGCTTCGGCCGTTTTGAGCATTGCGTGAAGTTCACCAATGCTCTTGTCCCATCCATTCATGTTGTAATTCATTACGAAGCTTTCGAATCTCTTTGTTAAAGAGTTGAGGATCAAAACCGTAGCCAACTCTTTAGAGACGGGACAATTTAGCCGTTCAAGGCGATCAATGTGGCTTTTCATCTTGAGAACATAAGATGATACCGATTGGGTTTCCTCCATTCGACATGCATGAAGCGCCCGAACAGTTTCAAAGCGTTCTACCCTTGCTTGTTGTAGGAACATTTCCTTTAACTGGGTAATCATGTCGTATGCCCCGTGATGTTCAAAATCCTTTTGAATTTCGGGAATCATAGTTCCCAACATGAGGCATGAGGCTTGCATGGAGTCCTCGGTATACTTAACCCAATCGTTGTAGGCTTCCACATCTTCCACGTTAGGTTCATCGGGAATAGGATCGTCCAACACATATGATATCTTCTCTTGCTTGAGAACGATTCTCAAGTTTCGAAACCAATCCATGAAGTTGTTATGGTTGAGATGATCCTTTTCAAGGATGGTTCTTAGTGATAGGTTTCGGACGATTTGGTTAGTCGGGTTTGCATTGTTAGCGGCCATCTACAAAATTTAACAAGTTCAATTTTAGTATTTTTGATATTATTATATTTTAATCATTAATACTCTTTTGTGTCTTAAAGACAATTAATAATTAAAATCTAGAATCCAACGTTACATTTAAATATTGGTTAGGTGACCTTTATCCCTCTATTTAAATTAACAAGGTAGTCAACGTTTGACAATTGCAACTCTTTGCAACTTCTGGCCATATGGGATCGGTTAAACATCTTTATGTTTAGTTGGCATGTTTAATCCCATCAACACCTTTGTTCCCCATGCTTTGGTGACCCTAAGTTCATGGTTTCCAAATCAAGTCGTCCAACTTACACACACGTGTGAGTTCATTCACATAAGTGGTTAGGTGACCTTTATCCCACAAACATGGTAAACCCACCTCGAACATACAAGTTCCCTCAAATGTGGTTAGGTGACCTTTATCCCACAATAAGAGTTCCCAAGTGTTTCGAGTGTTGTATAAAAGGATGGTGTTTGACTTGTTTTATAAAAGGGTTTTTAATATTTCAAAATTCTAGTTTAGAAAATATTATGTACCATACATTTGCATGCATTCAAATCAATGGTACTTTAGTGAAAACTAATTTTCAAGGTTCTTTTTAATAAAACCCATTTTATTATAAAATCATTAATTTTTAATAAAACCCTTATTAACCATTTTAATGATTTTGTCAAGAACCAATTTTACGCTTGTTGTTGATTATTAGTGTGTTAAGTCATGCATATCTACATATCATCTAAACAACAAAATAAACAACCACACAAGCATAACATTCATAACAATAGGTGCATAACCATAGCCAACTATTTTGACAACACTTGTTAGCCGAAACAAGTGTGCCAAAAGGTCCTTCCTAAGGGGTGAAAAATGACACAAGTAATGTGTCGATGGACTCCCACTTGATCCCGCATCCAAATGCTTCAAGTCTCCATCTTGTGTTGTGATTTCTCCACCTTCTTTGAGCTTCCAAAAGTCTTTTATTTTCAGCTCCAAACTCCTTTGGACTTCAAAAATGTGTTTTGGTTTTCGGGTTAAAATCCCGTTAAGAACGATGAAGTTCTTTTGACCGAATATTATGGTCCAAACCAAAACCGCATTTTTTTGTGTGCATCTTCTTTTACAAAATATATCCTAATACATTTTTCTAGTAAAATAAAATGCACCTAATCTATTTATTTTACAAACCAAATAAAATAAATAAATTACATATCTTCTAATGGAAGAACAAAATAATAATTATTACAACCCAATGAATAATTAATAAAATTAAATCACAACACAATCATTCAACACAAGGTCATGGCTAGGTTATATGCACCAAAATATATATCCAAATATATATATAAATTTCAAGAAGCATAGAAAAAAAAATGGTTCCCTTTTATGACCATTTTCGGTTATGTACAAAAAACCGAAAAGGTAACTTTTGTCCAAACAAACAAATTCATCCATATGAAATAATTTTTCAAGATTCTCTTATGCATGTAAGAAAATAATCTTGAAAAACCAAGGGATAACCATGTTAAAATTTTCGGCCATAGGGTTTTATCTAAACCCGAAACCCGAAATTTTTAATCTATTGAAGCATGCACTCATATAAGCGGCTCTAGATGCCATTGATGGGATTTTAACATGTTTATCAAAGCAATTTCATCCATATGAAATAAAAACGCAGCGGAAATAATGTTTAAAACATGTTACTTTTATAAGATATAAAACCATTTTTATGCAAAATCCCAAAACCCGGATCCATATATGAAAATGCATACTATCATACACAACCATAGGGTGTTTAGAAAACTACCTTCTTGGAGTAATGAGAATGAAACGGATGATGATTCTTGAAACGGTTGCCTTCAAGAGTAGAAGGCCTCAAGCTTGTATACCCCAAGCTCCCAACAAACACTACGATTGTAGCTAGGATTTCAACACTTGAAAACAAAAAAACCGAACACTTGAAATTGCCTCTTATGACCGAAATTTAGAGAGCATAAATCCAAGTCTTCCAAGTTTTTTTGTCATCTAAAACTATATAAAATTAGAGAGAATAATGCACCTCCTTTTGGGCCAATCACCAAGCATCTTCCACATGCAAAATGCATGAAAAGATATTGGACCAAAAAACCTTGGTTAGAGAGAAAGGGGGCCGGCCCCATGTGGGTGTTTATAAAAAAAAATCAATTTTATTTTATTAAATAAAGTCTTGTTTATTTTTATAACTTTTATAAAATAAACACTATATGTTTTCAAGACTTTATACACCTCTTTTAAAATGTTATTTAACTTATTAAATAACAAAATAAAATATTCTCTCATAATAAATTATCCACATAATTTATTGGTTTCTCAAGTGTAATTATTTAGAAAACCAATTTCTAAATATTGTAAGTGTTAATATTTATTTGTTTGATCATATCACAAATAAATAATATAAGTGTTTGTCTAGCTTGTTATTGGGTATGACTCGACTTGGATCATAACGTACTAGCCACATCAATTTAATATGTGTCTTGGGCATACAGAGTCCAACACTATGCTCAACCTCCTGTCCATCGATGTTGCAAGTTGTTTGAGTAATACACCGTGTGTTGCGGGAGTGTTGCAGAAGTGATCACACTTCGGGATCTAAGACGTCAATACATGGGTTCCAGCAAACAAAGAAGAGTGAGAAAGGTATCGATCAATCTTTTGACGTTGCGACATCCAACTCAGGGACGTTCGTATAAGCACCTAACATTCTACATGGTTCACTAAGTGTTCAGATGGGTGTTCAGGTAATACTCGCATCGTGATTCGAAAGGATCCAGAGAGGAATGAAAAGTTCACGTTCGTGTAGGGGACAATCACTGCTATGACCCCTATAGGTTTGCTATGTTTCACATCGATCAAATAACAGAACGGAACCCGTTTTTCACTTGTTAAGCCTCACTGGGACTCGCATGCACCCCACATTATTATTATGTGTGCACCCACAATAATATTGTGATTTTCATGCTCATCTCAGTTCCTCCTAACTCATGTCAAATGGTTCTTCAAACTCAAATGTCAAACGGAGGTTGTCAAGGTAATAAAATCACAGGAATCCAAAGACTATGGCATACTATCAATGCACCATGATATTGTCCACTTTGGCAACCAGCACGCTCTCAGCGTCTGCCCCTCACGGTTTTCAAAACGAGTCATAATGTAAGCAAGTAACTCATGCAATCATGCTATAGTGACGAGTGTGTGTTCGTATGTTGTGTCATAAGCAATTGTGTACTAATCATGTAATGTGTGCAATAAATGAGAAAGACAAACCTTGCAATCTGGAGATGAGTGTCATGGTCGTATTCACGTTTTCATAACTGTTCGGTTATAGTCTGGTTTTACAAAAACGTTTTTCCTCTTTTTTTTTAAAAACCAAGTTCACTATAACCTGGCTCTGATACCAATCTGTCACACCCCCAAAATACCACTTGCGGAAACCCTCGCGAGGCGTGTGACGTACCCGGATCTAGCCACCAATCACATTGAACTCGTAGGTATATTTAAATAAAACTTTCATTTATTAACATTAAGTGTTACAACTTTACAAATAATTCACAGTATACAGCGGAAGCATAATTCATTCGTTAAGTGTTTATAACCACATGTAAAAACCATTTGTCTTGTGTTGCGATTCCATGTATCTCGGCCCATGACCACTTCAGCCTCCCAGACAGCAAGTTCCAATCAATATGCACCTAAAGGCATGCAAGGCATGTAACAACGAATCAACAACAAAGTTGAGCGAGTTCACAGTTGGTTGTCCATTTTAAAGTTGTTTTAAAAAACCATAAGTGTCACACCCCGACCACGTAAAACAACAAAACGTGGCGGAAACATCAGGGAGTGTTGTAACAGAATCATTGTTTCATAACACATGAAATTGAAGTATTGTTTTATTGAATAAAATAGTTACAATGTCTTGACAATCAAAGAAATATAACATAAATAACTAGTCTTGCATCTTTTATTGTCGCTAAGGCCCAAGTCCGCCTAAGTGTATCTTGATCAATCCTATGCTTCATTTCCTGAAGCACATGTGAAAATAGGTACGTCAGCATAAAAATGCCGGCGAGTACATAGGTTTTGTGAAAATAAGATTCATGACTTCTGTTTAAGAAAATGTTTAGTCATGAACCTTGTAATTTGCTTTGTCTTTGTAAATCATTTGAAAAACAATAAGTTCAGATGATATGTATAAATAAGAGAATAATGCATGGTTAAATGAATAACCATGTAAAATGAGTTTGTATAAGTTAAGTTGTTTGTAAAACAATGTATTGTGAAAAGTATGTTATTTGTATAAAATGCTATATGTCTAAATTGAAATGATTTAAATAACACTACGATATGTAATACCATACAAGCACTTATATATAGGAAGTACCAGCGGCGTATCCACCATGCTTGTATCATATTACACACGCCTCGTTACTTAAATCACTTACTCAAACCAAACCAACAATGTAAGATGTCTATGTTTAAACCAATTGCCAAATGTATTGAATAATATGTCAAAGTGTTTATGTCAAGATGTAAATCATGTAATGTATAACAAATGTCAAAAATGTTTATGTGTCAAATGTAAATCGTGTAATGTGTAACCAAAATGATATGTATGGCTAGTGAAATGCATCAACTAAACCATAGGTGATACACACAAAACAAAGTATTGAAGTAAAACTTGGTTTAAATCAATGTTATGTCTTGTGGAAATGCATGCTATACTGAATATGAACATTTATGCGGTGTTGTGAAAATGCATACATCCAAGCCTTGAGACTGTGGCGATAAAACCTTAAACAAATTAAAGGTTTATCTAAGTTATGTATATCGAATTCGGTCATTCCTTCCAATCCAAACAAACCTAGGATTTCAGGAACGGGAGTTGTCAATTCCTATGGTACCACTACCTACTAACGAACGGCGTAGCTAATGTTAATGAATGTATTGTTCCATTGTAAACAACCCAAATGTCATACCAAGATGTAAGCATGTGAAAACAATGCACTAAGTATGTAATCAAATGAACATACATAGCGTGAAATGTATTGTAAAACAATTGTACTAAATATGCACACAATGGGCATACATAGCATGAAATGTAATGTGAAACAATGTACTAAGTATGCACACAATGGACATACATAGCATGAAATGTAATGTAAAACAATGTACTAAGTACGCACACAATGGACATACATAGCATGAAAACAATGAAATCATGTACTATAAATGTACTAATGAACATAGCAAGTATATAATGTGAAAACATGGAAAGCATGAAAGTAACAAGTAGGCACATGTGTTTCACCCCAAAACAGTTTGAAAATAGTAAAAGAGGGGTTCTATGTACTCACTTAAGATTGCTTAGAAGTCCTAAGATAACCACCAAGCAAAGCTAGAGATCACGGAATCAAACGACACCTAATATAGGTAACTATGTTAATAAACCGGACCTATATCGGAGAATCGGATAGAATGAGGGCTCATAAACCAAATGAGTATGGGAACTCATGTAGTATGTTTTAATAAGGCCTACATACTAAATGAAACCTAACCTAAGTGCTTACGACCCATTACGACCCGTTTAGGTAGCTTATGCTACTTTAACGCGTCGTTCGCGTAAAACGTGTTCGGAACGCCAAACTAGTCCTATGATAAGTAAAATATGCCTTAACATGTCTAATATTGTTGCCATATCAGTTTAGATACCAAAATTTATGTTACATATGCTTAAAATGAATTTTGGCTTAAAAAGGGCATTTTGGTAATTTACCTAAGGCATATAAACTACCTATCATACAACTATTTAAACGAAGCGACCATAAGGTATAACCTCAGAAGGTTATTCCCTATATACTATGGTCACCTAATGTGTTTGGTCGGATCCCAATGATCGACCAAATGGGTCGGGTTCGAAAGTATAAGCGATTTATTAGATCGCTTACCCTTACGACCCTAGACAACGTGGTAATCAGTAGGCATAGTCACAAGGGACTATAACCATCGTGATTACGCTCACGTTGCGAAGTTCAAACGAACTTCGCATTGACCATAAACTGGTCAATGCAGAAAGTCAAACAAAGTTTTGACTTTCGGACTCGAAAAACAATAAAAGAGCGAAGGAACACTTACGAAGGGTCCCCGAATGCTAATCTAGATCAAAATAGCTCAGGTATGAAACAAAGGTTTCAACTTAGAGCACATTAGATCAGATTATTGTGAGGAAAAGTGAAGGGTGGAGGTGGGTATTTATAGTAAATGGTCCACCGTTAGGATCGTTTCTTGGAAAAGGGGGCACGATCTAAGCCGTACACTTGTTGGAAAGTTGTGGTAACTCATTTGCCATCCACCATAAGAGTTTGACACTTGGCACTTGGCCTTTGGAGAGTGTTAAGGGCTGTTAACAGCTGTAAAAAACGTTTTGCTGCATCTGGCCCCTACTTACGGACCTAGTTTGGCAGATTTATAGTTTCAGTCCCTGCAACCTCAAAACTTGGTTTTCGATGCGTTTATTTTGACACGTTTAAGCCCCGTTAACCCCATTTCAAAGCTCTAAAATGAAGTTAAAGTATAGGGAACTTAAAATGTGTTCAAAAATATCTCGGGTGTCGGTTCGTTTAGCCGTACGATTGCGTTGTTCGGTTAATTACGACGGAATGCGCATAAGCGCGAAAAACGATCCGAATGGCGTGACGAATGGATTTTTCTTATGCCAACCACTAAAATAAAATGTTTTAGTGCTTACATAAATTTTTGGATGTCCGGATGTATTCAGAACGTAAGTTATGCACAAAAATGCAAACTTGTGCACTTTTCGACGCTTTTAGTCCCTGAATGACCCAAAAGTTTATTTTAGCACACCGAACCCCTCAAAGCCTATTACTAAGCTATGTAAAGGATATTTAAGGTGTGTTTAACTTATGGTAATGTTCCGGAATGTTCGTTACAGTTCAAATTGACATACTTTTGCAGTTTGTCAAGTTTAGTCCCTGTAAGCGAATTAACTTGTTTTTGGCATATCAAACCTTCCAAAACTTATTTCTAAGTTATGTAAAGGTTATTTAAGGTATGTTAAGACTATGTCACTATTCCGGAGTGTTTGTTGCATTAAACTGGTTATATTTACGCCTCGGTGCGCGTATAACCTTCCAGAAAGCGATTTAGAGTTTGAAATTGAATAAAAATTGATATGTGCAAATGATACACATAATTATACAAATGCCAAGTATGAAATACAATATTTCATTGGTTCGGTATTTGTTTGCTGGTCACAGTGACCCAGGTGTCACAGTCTCCCCTACTTTAGGAAATTTCGTCCCGAAATTTAATCAGAGGAAACTTGCGAGAGTTTAAAACATGAAGTTGAAAAGATCGAACAACATTGGTTAGGGTTCTGAACTTCTAGTAACCTTAATAACATTATGCTTGCAATGTAAGAGGGACACTTATATACAAGTATATGAAGCGTCATTGGTGCGTCCACCGTACCTCCATTACATCGTTCTCATTTTGTTATTGTTGTCACTATCGGTTCTTACACATAATAAATCTTACTGGGTTTCTGTGCACTACATTTCATAATTATGTACGCGTCCATAATTAGACAATTCCTTGCACAGTTCACACAGTTCATTTTATAATGTGTAGGGTAAAACCAAATGAACAATCCTATGATGAGTGTGACTAGACCGCCATAGAGTCCTTTTAATTAAATCAATAAATGATATAAATAGACTATCAAGGAGTCTGTTCAGCTACATCACTAGATGTCGTTCTTTAACCAGATTGTGAATCAATCTCTTTGACTAGACCACTAAAAGGGTCTCTTATGAATCATGGAGTGGTACTATATAATCCAAGGGTCTTAACTATTACATAGAAGCCCATTAAGGATTTAAGGTAGTACCTTTTTGAATATCCTATTACGAACCCCTCATATGAAGATATGAAAGATTCTACGAGGATTTGGATAACGAATATCCAGAGTATACAAAAACACAAAAATGCATAAAAGAAAACACAAAATATATAAACACATAATCACATAACCACAAAAGTGTTTGTTAATTTGTCTTGTTAATTGCGTACATGCATTTAAAGCACACTAGGAATCCATTTCGTGGATTTCATTTGGTACTTTAAATGTTATCAAGAATCTAATCTATAAAGATAGGAAGATTCAAAAAGAAAATTCGATTTCGATTATAAGGAACCGAAATGTTCGAATTTAGGTACATAAGGAATCCAATTAAGGACTCTGATTGAATGATAATCATCCACAAGGGTCTAATTGTGGAGATAAAAAGATCCCATATGGATTTTAGAAGTTGAAGATGTTTTGAAATCTTGCACGGGATGTGCTTAAGTCAAAACATGAAGTAAAATGCTTATGAAGTTGAGATGCTTAGATATGTCAAGGCGACATATGAAGCAGAATTTGAAGGTTAAGTCAATGTATGAGGAAAATATTTTAAAAACTATGCATGGGGTTCTTTTAAGAAAAATGTGTTCAATGTTTTTGAAACCTTATATATAATACTTTTGAAATCATAAAGTAGGTGTACTAGGTGAGTATATTTATAAAAATGTTTTAAAATCATGCGAGATGAATTTTGAAATTATGTATAAGGTTTTTGAAAAACATAAATGATGCTTTTCGAAATCATGCACTTGATAAGAAAATGTGCTGTGTTAATATTGTCTTCAGACTATATGAAACATTTTGAAATTATGAAGGTTGCTTTTGAAAACATAGCCAAAGTTTTTGAAATAACATTGACAATGCATAAAAAAAAAATTTGTTTTCAAACCATATGAAATATTTTGAGATCATGAAGATTGTTTTTGAAATACTTGTACTGTGTATGTTTGAAAAATCAAAACGTAATGGGTATGAGTTTTGAAATTACCCTTAGTTATCTAACCAAGGATTCAAAGGCACAGATGTGCAAAAAGCACGATTACTCAAAATTTCACTTTATTTCATGTTCTTCGTCTCTTAGAATGAAACGAGTACTTAGAACTTTTGAGAAAATTATGAGCGATCACTTGTAAGAGAGAATCACAAGAGTAGTTTGTAAGGAACATAGTTCCTTAATACAGGTATCATAGGAAAAATCATACACACATGTAACTATACTCGTATATCAGAATTGTGAACAACAACTTTTATTTATAAACAAACAGATTGTTTCACATTACAAGGATAACAAAAGAACAAAAGCATAAGACAGCAACATCCTTCGTTCAGCCAAATGCTCATCCAAGGGTTGGATTTGCACTAGCAAGCTTTGGGCAATCCCTTTGGAAATGGCCCATCTCGCCACAGTTGTAGCAAGACCCTCGTGAGAAACGAGCTTGAGCAGGATTGTCGTCGGCTTGATTTGGTACTGCTGTAGTTGGGCAAACCCTTGCAGTATGAGCTATAAGTCCACAAATCTGGCATTTGCGGCACCTCACACTAGCATGATGATGAAGGTTACATTGGTTGCACAAGGGTGCAGTTCCATTGTATGGCTTCCTAGCAGGGGGTTGAGCTGGTTGGTTGGGGACGGCTCGACCATTGTGAGTGACCACAGCGAACTTCTGAGAAGCCTTTCGCTTCTTTGACTTCTTAGGGGATCGTTCATCCATGGTCTTTGATTCCCTGATTGGTTTCTTGGCTGATGGTGCTGTCACCTGACTAGGTCCTGCCTGTCTTGGTGACTCTTGAGTGGCTTCATCCTGAAGACGATACATGGCAGTAGCTAATTCAACAGTCTTCAGGACTACTTCGCCTATTCGCTGAGCGAATTTGGCAGTCTGCTTGGATATCTGGGCATCATCGTGATGAAGAGACATTCTAGAAGAAAATGAAAGACATAGGAAGAAACAAGTGAAACGTCATCGGCTAAACAAAACAGAATGGCAATGCATAATAATTTGCGATCATTTGTTTGCTACCTAAGGCAAACAAATGAGACGGTGACAAATCAAAGTAAGCGGATCATATTAATGTATCACTGAAGACATGCTCGCCTATAAGTGAACACTCACCCCAAGAGTTCCCAGGTAAGAGTGACTGGTCCGATACTGCGGATTTGTACGAACACTCTAGCCTTCGACAGAAAACTCAGGGTACAGGCATTCACTCTTCCAGTTTGCACGTGTTCACATTATATGACCCAAACTTTGACGAGATCTTGAAAATTCAAAGGGGTTCAAAACCTTATAACTGAGGGTTCAAAACCTTATAACTGAGGGTTCAAAACCTTGTAACTGAGGGTTCAAAACCTTATAACTGAGGGTTCAAAACCTTATAACTGAGGGTTCACAACCTTTTAACTGAGGGTTCAAAACCTTATAACTGAGGGTTCAAAACCTTTTAACGGAGGGTTTAAAACCTAGTAATCAATCATCCTACAACAGATGATTGGTTTTCAAGGCGGTTTTGAAATTTATGTTCTTGTTGTGGTCGTCACCTAAGGATAGGTGACGGTATTGTTTTATGACTAAACGCAAGTAAACTCGCGTTAGGGTCCTAGGAAGGTTATAGACTAGGTCAAAGTATTACTAATAACCTAATTCCCTATAACCATGAGCTCTGATACCAACTTTTCTGTCACACCCCGACCACGTAAAACAACAAAACGTGGCGGAAACATCGGGGAGTGTTGTAACAGAATCATTGTTTCATAACACATGGAAATTGAAGTATTGTTTTATTGAATAAAATAGTTACAATGTCTTGACAATCAAAGAAACATAACATAAATAACTAGTCTTGCATCTTTTATTGTCGCTAAGGCCCAAGTCCGCCTAAGTGTATCTTGATCAATCCTATGCTTCATTTCCTGAAACACATATGAAATAGGTACGTCAGCATAAAAATGCCGGCGAGTACATAGGTTTTGTGAAAATAAGATTCATGACTTCTGTTTAAGAAAATGTTTAGTTATGAACCTTGTAATTTGCTTTGTCTTTGTAAATCATTTGAAAAACAATAAGTTCAGATGATATGTATAAATAAGAGAATAATGCATGGTTAAATGAATAACCATGTAAAATGAGTTTGTATAAGTTAAGTTGTTTGTAAAACAATGTATTGTGAAAAGTATGTTATTTGTATAAAATGCTATATGTCTAAATTGAAATGATTTAAATAACGCTACGATATGTAATACCATACAAGCACTTATATATAGGAAGTACCAGCGGCGTATCCACCATGCTTGTATCATATTACACACGCCTCGTTACTTAAATCACTTACTCAAACCAAACCAACAATGTAAGATGTCTATGTTTAAACCAATTGCCAAATGTATTGAATAATATGTCAAAGTGTTTATGTCAAGATGTAAATCATGTAATGTATAACAAATGTAAAAAATGTTTATGTGTCAAATGTAAATCGTGTAATGTGTAACCAAAATGATATGTATGGCTAGTGAAATGCATCAACTAAACCATAGGTGATACACACAAAGCAAAGTATTGAAGTAAAACTTGGTTTAAATCAATGTTATGTCTTGTGGAAATTGATGCTATACTGAATATGAACATTTATGCGGTGTTGTGAAAATGCATACATCCAAGCCTTGAGACTGTGGCGATAAACCCTTAAACAAATTAAAGGTTTATCTAAGTTATGTATATCGTATTCGGTCATTCCTTCCAATCCAAACAAACCTAGGATTTCAGGAACGGGAGTTGTCAATTCCTATGGTACCACTACCTACTAACGAACGGCGTAGCTAATGTTAATGAATGTATTGTTCCATTGTAAACAACCCAAATGTCATACCAAGATGTAAGCATGTGAAAACAATGCACTAAGTATGTAATCAAATGAACATACATAGCGTGAAAAGTATTGTAAAACAATTGTACTAAATATGCACACAATGGGCATACATAGCATGAAATGTAATGTGAAACAATGTACTAAGTATGCACACAATGGACATACATAGCATGAAATGTAATGTAAAACAATGTACTAAGTATGCACACAATGGACATACATAGCATGAACACAATGAAATCATGTACTATAAATGTACTAATGAACATAGCAAGTATATAATGTGAAAACATGGAAAGCATGAAAGTATCAAGTAGGCACATGTGTTTCACCCCAAAATAGTTTGAAAACAGTAAAAGAGGGGTTCTATGTACTCACTTGAGATTGCTCAGAATTCCTAAGATAACCACCAAGCAAAGCTAGAGATCACGGAATCAAACGACACCTAATATAGGTAACTATGTTAATAAACCGGACCTATATCGGAGAATCGGATAGAATGAGGGCTCATAAACCAAATGAGTATGGGAACTCATGTAGTACGGTTTAATAAGGCCTACATACTAAATGAAACCTAACCTAAGTGCTTACGACCCATTACGACCCGTTTAGGTAGCTTATGCTACTTTAACGCGTCGTTCACGTAAAACACGTTCGGAACGCCTAACTAGTCCTATGATAAGTAAAATATGCCTTAACATGTCTAATATTGTTGCTATATCAGTTTAGATACCAAAATTTATGTTACATATGCTTAAAATGAATTTTGGCGTAAAAAGGGCATTTTGGTAATTTACCTAAGGCATATAAACTACCTATCATACAATTATTTAAACGAAGCGACCATAAGGTATAACCTCAGAAGGTTATTCCCTATATACTATGGTCACCTAATGTGTTTGGTCGGATCCTAATGATCGACCAAATGGGTCGGGTTCGAAAGTATAAGCGGTTTATTAGATCGCTTACCCTTACGACCCTAGACAACGTGGTAATCATTAGGCATAGTCACAAGGGACTATAACCATCGTGATTACGCTCACGTTGCGAAGTTCAAACGAACTTTGCATTGACCATAAACTGGTCAATGCAGAAAGTCAAACAAAGTTTTGACTTTCGGACTCGAAAAACAATAAAAGAGCGAAGGAACACTTACGAAGGGTCCCCGAATGCTAATCTAGATCAAAATAGCTCAGGTATGAAACAAAGGTTTCAACTTAGAGCACATTAGATCAGATTATTGTGAGGAAAAGTGAAGGGTGGAGGTGGGTATTTATAGTAAATGGTCCACCGTTAAGATCGTTTCTTGGAAAAGGGGGCACGATCTAAGTCGTACACTTGTTGGAAAGTTGTGGTAACTCATTTGCCATCCACCATAAGAGTTTGACACTTGGCACTTGGCCTTTGGAGAGTGTTAAGGGCTGTTAACAGCTGTAAAAAAACATTTTGCTGCATCTGGCCCCTACTTACGGACCTAGTTTGGCAGATTTACAGTTTCAGTCCCTGCAACCTCAAAACTTGGTTTTCGATGCGTTTTTTTTTTGACACGTTTAAGCCCCGTTAACCCCATTTCAAAGCTCTAAAATGAAGTTAAAGTATATGGAACTTAAAATGTGTTCAAAAATATCTCAGGTGTCGGTTCGTTTAGCCGTACGATTGCGTTGTTCGGTTAATTACGACGGAATGCGCATAAGCGCGAAAAACGATCCGAATGGCGTGACGAATGGATTTTTTTTATGCCAAACACTAAAATAAAATGTTTTAGTGCTTACATAAATTTTTGGATGTCCATATGTATTCAGAACGTAAGTTATGCACGAAAATGCAAACTTGTGCACTTTTCGATGCTTTTAGTCCCTGAATGACCCAAAAGTTTATTTTAGCACACCGAACCCCTCAAAGCCTATTACTAAGCTATGTAAAGGATATTTAAGGTGTGTTTAACTTATGGTAATGTTCCGGAATGTTCGTTACAGTTCAAATTGACATACTTTTGCAGTTTGTCAAGTTTAGTCCCTGTAAGCGAATTAACTTGTTTTTGGCATATCAAACCTTCCAAAACTTATTTCTAAGTTATGTAAAGGTTATTTAAGGTATGTTAAGACTATGTCACTATTCCGGAGTGTTTGTTGCATTAAACTGGTTATATTTACGCCTCGGTGCGCGTATAACCTTCCAGAAAGCGATTTAGAGTTTGAAATTGAATAAAAATTGATATGTGCAAATGATACACATAATTATACAAATGCCAAGTATGAAATACAATATTTCATTGGTTCGGTATTTGTTTGATGGTCACAGTGGCCCAGGTGTCACAATAAGTTCATTCGAAAACCAGTAGTTAATTAGTTCCTTGTTTCCTAAACCATAACCAGTGGGGGCTGCCCCTTGTTGTAAACCACTTATAGGTTGTCGTCCTTCCCAACCGAGGACGGAGGTACGTACTCTCCGCAACCAAGAATACGCAGGTTAAATGTAGTCGTCCTTCCCAACCGAGAATGAAGGTACATACTCTACCTAACCGAGAATACGCAGGTTAAATGTAGTTGTCCTTCCCAACTGAGAACGAAGGTACGTACTCTACCCAACCGAGAATATGCAGGTTAAATGTAGTCGTCCTTCCCAACCGAGAACGAAGGTACTCTACCCAACCGAGAATACGCAGGTTAAATGTAGTCGTCCTTCCCAACCGAGGACGAAGGTACATATTCTGTTAGAGGTGAATATGTTGATTTCGTTTTAGCTTCTTAATCCATTCCCAACCAACCGGGAATCCCATGCCTTATAAAAGTGTGAACTCACCTCGGTTTGCTCATTATGATTAGTTACTTGTTTAATAGTTGATCAAACACGTCCTAAAAAGGTTTACCAGAACACTCAGTTTAGTATTCAAATACACTTATGTCATACATTCTTTTCACATGCTACACAAACAGTGTACTATCATTAAACAAGGTGTGCAAGTTGTATCAGTCAATCAGCAGTGTCCATGTCTCACGAAAGCATTTATCAATTCATGTCATTTAAACTGTTACATGCATTAAATCACGAGTATTACTCAACATATTACAAATACTCGCATCCGACTCACATAACCATTTCCATATCATACATGATCTAGTTCACCATATACACTATAACTATCTGTTAACCAATGAGAGCTTACATGACAATTCGGCCCAAACATTACTGGCCCAGCCCGAGTACGTTCAAGTGTTACATGTTAACCCAATTGCATCCCAACCAAAAGAGGCTCAGGTAACCCACGGCCCATCATCACGAGCCAATGCCAATTATGTGATCCAGCTATTTAACTGGTCTGATTCAGCATGTGCGGCCCATGTGAAATCATCACAATATACTTAAATAAACCAAATAGGACAAATTCCCTTTAATTCATAGATTTCAAACATGCAACATAAAGGTAGGTTGTACCCTATGCTAGTATACTTGTACATTCAAGAAAACCCAGAATCCATCACCTCTAATGGCAGCTCCTATTTCCAATTTACATGACATTCATATTCAAGCATGGCCATTATTTCAGTTGATTGTGTTAATGATATACATAAAGTCCATCAAACCATTCATAGAATCATCATCGCCATTATTTCACAAAGTCAACAACAGAAAGTCCTTCATTATCTTTATGTATCACATTCGGCACAAACAAGCCAAATAACTTCAACATACTTTTCATTATGCATTTACATTCTAAGCAGTAACAATTAATCAATTAGCAACCACATTGTCACACAAGTCAAGTACCAATCATATTACTAAATATTGTTCCTCATCGAATCATGTTTTTACTGTTTTGTGGCCCACTCGTAGCCCCTAATCATCGTGATTATGGGCCGAATACATACATCAATACATCGAACAAGATTATTATAAAACAATACCCACTAATCAGTAATATCATCAATACATCACAAAACACTAATTATTAACTCAAATCGGTTTACTAGTGTCCATTTTAACATATAATCAAGATTCTGTATCATGATTTATTTTCATATACATAGCGTGGCAACACTAACAAGTATTACGCAGCCAATATTAACAAGAATAACCATCTCTAAACTGGAATCAATAAACTAACCGGAGAGTAGAGAGTGTGCGAGAAAGCTTCGAGAGGATGGGGTTCGTCGCACATGAACTGCCGTCGAGGTGTAGTGGAAGGGTGAGAGGAACTAAGGTTTGTGATGAATTAAATGTGTTTTGTATTATTTACGTACAATACATAATGAGGGGACATGGGTGGGCGGTTTGGGTTTTTAATGAACCGAGAACATGAGTGGGGTTTCGGTTGGGTGGTTTGGGCTGCAAGTCGAAGTTGCAAGAGATGCAATTGTGGCTGTACACTATTTATACATCTATAATATTTGCTTATTCTATTTATTATTATTTTTAGTATTATTTCAACACAACCAACAAATGTACATCTATAATATTTATGCTATGGTTTGGACCTCACGAGTTTCAAGTTACGTGAATGAGTTGGATCAACAAGCGAGACACGTTAGTTCAAACGGTTTGGGTCGGTTCAACATGATATGGATTTGGTTACGAATAATCGTTTGCACAATATAAATTGAATAAGTATATAATTAATTTTCAAAGGCAAAACGAACGGTTTTTACCTCGAAATTACGGGTTGTTACAGTTTTTGATGAAGCCAAAATTCCTAATTTCTTCATCAAAATGGTGATTCCAACTTCTCGATGCTTGTTTCAATCCATAGATTGATTTCTTTAACTTGCATACTTTGTTAGGACGTTTTGGATCGACAAAACCTTCAGGCTGAACCATATAGACATCTTCATCAAGATATCCATTGAGGAAAGCCGTTTTGACATCCATTTGCCAAATCTCATAGTCATAATATCCAGCTATGGCAAATAATATCCTAATCGACTTTAGCATCGCCACAGGCGAGAAAGTCTCATCATAATCAAACTCTTGAGTTTGAGTGAAACCTTTTGCTACAAGTCTCGCTTTATAAGCATCTAATTTACCATGCATATCTGTTTTCTTCTTGAAACCCACTTACTTCCAACTACTTTGGAGTTAAGAGGTGGCACAACCAATTCCCATACTTGGTTGTCATACATGGATTGCATCTCTACGTTCATGGCTTCAAGCCATTTGTCGCAATCGGATTTTGACATTGCATCATGGTATGTGGTTGGTTCATCTGAATCTACAACGTAGCATCCATCCATGAAAAATCCATATCTTTCAGGTGGATTACTAATTCTACCAGATCTGCGAACGTTTTGTGCATGTTGATCAACCATTTGATCATCTTCAACAACCTCTTGTTGAGTGCTAGTATCAACCAAACGTGTGTTGGCTTGTGGTTGTTGATCCTCATCAAGTTCCACTGTTCTACTAGTTCCTTCCATAAGGAAATTATCTTCCAAGAACTTTTCCTTTCGAGCAACAAATACCTTTTGCTCTGTTGGATCGTAGAAATAATATCCTATATCATCTTTAGGATACCCTACGAAGATACACTTAGTGGATCGTACTTGTGACAACCGTCACTTTTCCGTACATTCCGTACACTCAATAAACAGTAATTTGTGCTTAAATGACTGTGCATGATCTAGTTTACCAGACAAATTAATTTCTGAATTCCATACAAGTGAATTCATGCACGCTGTATACTACAAAAAAAATATTGCTTTATGCATAAATGAGAGCGTTGCGTCAGAAATAATAGTAAACTCACCGGTAAGACACACTGTGTCAACAGAACTGCAGAAAGCAGTCAGACAATAAAATTGAGGCCTAGATGTAGGTCTGACGACAAAAGTACATTAAAACCCAAGAGTACATATAAGGGTTTAATTTATAGACATTGCGAAAGCAAAAATAAGCACTAAAAAGCACCCGAAACGTACTTTAAGTGCAGAATTTTGTATAATTCAGCAATAATTCAGCTTTTAGACATGTGAATATTATGCATAAATGTCGTTTATTTATCCAGAATATTTCCCCAAGTGTTGGGAATCGAAAGGGATACAAAAAGGGTACTTAAAAGACACTAAAAAGTGTGATTTAGCACTTTAACGAACCGGTTTATAACCGAACAACCGAACATTACCCGGAACCTAAAAAATATGGACACTGACATTGTTTTTCTTTTTCTTTCTGAGCCAGTTAGGGTCCCCGAATACCCTAACACCCGTTATAAAACAATACACACTAGAAATAAATTTTAAATTTAACTAACTAATACCTTGACCACTAGTTCAAAACAAACCAACTATCCCCAACCCCCTTGACCGATCGGTCACCTTAAGGGTGACACACATTTGAAATTTTTGATTTTTTTATTTCTAGTGCTCAATATCTAGGTAGCACAAGATCCTTTGGTTAATTATTATGATTGGGTTATAAAAATATACAAGAGTTCACATTATCATTTTACTAATCACTTCACCAAAATTCCATCTCTCTTCCCCCTTTGACATTCTCGGCTGAAAGCTCACACCTACCCATCATCATCATCCAATTTCAATCTTGGCATTTTATATACTTACTAGTGTATTAGAGTTCATACGAAGAGGCTCGGTGCATACGGAATCGCAAGGACCTCACCACAACGCTTTTAACTGCCTACTTTTCGTCTAGTTTCTTCCCTAGCCTCGAGCTAGTAGTAAGTGGCTCTAAACACTCTATTGTTCATATCTAAAGTGGTTAATAAGAAATTTAACGGGCAAAAATCATGAACACTAGACACCAAAACTAAAAGTCTACTAAAAATAATAAACATGGTGGTTAATGAGTAAATATTAGTGTAAAACTTATGGAACTTGTTTT
The DNA here is from genome assembly GCA_030545235.1 of Helianthus tuberosus. Classification (NCBI taxonomy): domain Eukaryota; kingdom Viridiplantae; phylum Streptophyta; class Magnoliopsida; order Asterales; family Asteraceae; genus Helianthus; species Helianthus tuberosus. Next base: position 24,304 of record JARYGA010001839.1, read on the forward strand.
GTTATGGTTATTTATTATTGTTGGATGCTAGTAGGGGAACGGATCGTCATCTAACCACGCTAGGTCATGTTCATGGAACATGAACTAGCACTATGTTTAGTGTAAAAATAACTAGATGACGAACCCTTTCACTCACAAACATGAACTTGTGTAAAAATAGTTTTACTTGTAAAATGGAGCTCTAAACTAGTGGATCTAAAGATCTACAAGTGGTTTTCGGAAGAACCAAGAAAAAATATTAGTGTTGTTAAAACCCGGATCTTATCCGAACTAAAAGCATTTTTAGTAAATAAACAAGTGTGTGGACACTTGTGTCACAAGAAAAATTTAATAAAGAAATATTTTTGCGAATCTCGACTAGAAGTTGTGAGACTTCATATTCTTTAAAAATAAAGTTTTAAGAAACTAAAATTATTTTTAAAGATAACGAGACTTACTGAATGTGCTAGTAAGTTACTACACATTTTTTTTTTGTAAATATTCAAGTTCATGAAATGGAGAAATTAGTGATTATTGTTGATGATTATTGTTGATAATTGTTGTTGATGATTGTTGACGATTTAAAAGAAAATAAACACATGTTTTGAAAACATGGGAAACCTCCATTTTTAGGGGAAACTCTGCCAAAATTTTTATAAATTTTGACACTTAGAAAAATATAAGTTTTTGAGAAACTTATCCCCTAAAAATGTATTTAAAAGTATTACCAAGGTTTCCCTAATTTTTGGTGATAAGAAATGAGGATTTCTTCAAGAATAAAAATGGATATAAGTATGTATATTTTTGAGAGAAAAATATATATTATTCTATCACCAATTTTTGTGCTAAGTGTATATAGTATGTGTTATACGTGCTAGTGTATTAAGACTTAAAAATACACTAAATACTCATGAGGAGTATAAACATAAAAATACACATACAAGATACATAATTCGGGTGCAAAGTGCAAAATACAAAAAGCTTATATTTATTTTTGAGAAAATAATGTAATTAAGACATTTAGTTAAAAATATAAAATATTTTTAACACAAGAAAATATACACAAAAGAGAGTGACTGTACTTGTGCGACGCAAGTCTAGTGACTAACGTTAAGAAAACGCGTATAGGTTACGACGTTAATTAAGCAAATCCGGTGAAGTTTACGACGCACAGGAACGCAAAGTTGTGAGTTCATGCTCCCCCTTTTCTCTAACTATTTTTGGTTTTATAACTCTCGGGGGTGAAATACATGTTACAAATATTATAATTTTTACAAAGGGTAAAAATACAAGAAGCACTCTTGGTGAGAACGAGAACCGAGTGCAATATGATTTGAGAATACGAGAAGCACTCGTGGTGAGTGCAATATGATGAGCTTTAAGAAAAGCCTAGAAAATACTAGATCATGTGAGCTTAAACTAGATATTGAGATGCCATTAATACTTAATTAGGGACGAGGGTTAGATCTAACGGGTACGGCCGAGCCCCACTCATGGTCCTTATGTGACCACTTGAGTGCTTCGGTGTCCCAGTCGAGGGAAATCGACGCAGTCGAGGTTAATCGACACAGTCGAGGGTAATCGACACAGTCAAGGGAAATTGACACAGTCGAGGTTAATCGACACAGTCGAGGGTAATCGACATAGTTAGAGGGAGAATATACTAAAGCTTCCTATGTCCTCACATGCCTTGAGGGAGAATATACTAAAGCTCCCTATGTCCTCACATGCCTTAATGTCCTTGTATAATCAATCATTTAATACAAGAAAACTTGATTTATACTTGAAGTACGTGGGGTACTCAAGAAAACTCGAATGATACTTGAGTACGTGGGGTACTCAAGAAAACGGGAATTATACTTGAGTACGTGGGGTACTCAAGAAAAACTTGAATTATACATGACACATACTATGTGTAACACCTGTGCCTTCACGGCCATCAAACAAATACCGAACCAATGAAATATTATATTTCATACTTGGGATTGGTAAAAATATGTGTATCGTTTGTACATATCAATTCTTGTTCAATTTCAAACTCTAAATCACTTTCTGGAAGGTTATACGCGCACCGATGCGTAAATATAACCAGTTTAATGCAACAAACACTCCGGAATAGTGACATAGGCTTAACATACCTTAAATAATCTTTACTTAACTTAGAAATAAGTTTTGAAGGCTTTGGTATGGCAAAATAAAGTTAAATCGCTTACAGGGACTAAAGTTGACAAACTGCGAAAGTATGCCAATTTGAACTGTAACAGACATTCCGGAGCATGACCATAAGTTAAACATACCATAAATATCCTTCACAAAGCTTAGAAATAGGCTTTGAGGTGTTCGGTATGCTAAAATAAACTTTTGTGTCATTCAGGGACTAAAAATGTCAAAAAGTGCACAAGTTTGCATTTTTACGCATAACTCACGTTCTGAATACATCCGGACATCCAAAAATTTATGTAAGCATGACTACATTATATTTTAGTGTTCGCCATAAGAAAAATCCATTCGTCGCGTCATTTGGTTCGTTTTTCGCGCTTATGCGCATTCCGTCGTAATTAAGCGAACATCGCGTTCGTACGACCAAACGAACCATCACCCGGCATATTTTTGAACATGTTTCATGTCCACAATGTTTAGGCAACATTTTAGGGCCTTAAAGTTGGCTTTACGGGCCTTAGAAGTGTCGGAAAAGGCCTTAAACACGTGCAGGGACTGAAACTGTCATTTCTGAAACAAGTTTGCTGATCAGACAGGCCAAAGCGGCCCGCATTGTGTTTGCTTGAATCTAAAGCGGGCCGCATGGCACCTTCAGACCAGATTCAATGTTTGTTTTTGCAACTTGCAGCTGATTAAACCCCATCCACATGTTTTAAACTTGCCTAATCAGCAAGATAAGATCAAGATTTAGCCACCACAACATTCCAACACATGTACGGCCTTGATCGTTTCCCCTTTTCCAAGAAACGATCTCAACGGTTACCCGAATACTATAAATACCCCACCCCCCATTACTTCAAATGCACTAGAATTCTGATTTTAGAAACTCTAAGTTGAAACCATTGTTTCATACCTGAGATTCTCGAATCGGGATTAGCATTCGGGGACCCTGGGTAAGTATTCTTTCGTTCTTTTCCTTATTTTTACTGCTTTTCGAGTCAAAAAGTCAAACTTTGTTTGACTTTCAGCGTTGACCAGTAATGGTCAATGCGAAGTTCGTTTGAACTTCGCAACGTGAGTGTAATCACGTTGGTCATAGTCCCTTGGGACTATGCCCACTGATTACCACGTTGTCTAGAGTCGTAGGGTAGGTGATCTGATAAATCGCCTATACCTTCGAACTCGACCCATTTGGTCGATCATTAGGATCCGACCAAATACATTAGGTGACCATAGTAGGTAGGGAATAACCTTCCGAGGTTATACCCTATGGTCACATCGTTTAAGTAGTTGTATGATAGGTAGTTTATATGCCTTAGGTAAATTACCAGAATACCCTTTTCATGTATAATTGGTAATTAAGCATATGTAACCTAAACTTTTGTCACATAACTGATTAAGTAACATGTTTAGGCATATAACACTTGTCATAGGACTAGTTAGGCGGTCCGAACGCGTTTCACGCGAACGACGCGTTAAAGTAGCATAAGCTACCTAAACGGGTCGTAATGGGCCGCGATGGGTCGATAGCACTTAGGTTTGGTTTCATTGTAGTATGTAGGTCTTGTTAAACCATATCATATGAGTTCCAAAACTCGTTTGGTTTACCAAGCCTCATCCTATCCGATCTCCCGATTTAGGTCCGGTTTATTTATATAGTTTTAGATTGCCGATTGATTCCGTGCTCCCTCAAGCTTTGTTTGGTTGTTGTTCAAGACCTCCAAGCATTCTCAGGCGAGTACATTATTCCCCTATTTTACTGCTTTCAATTGTTTTGGGGTGACTCATATGTGCTAAATGTTTTCGATGTTATAACGATGGTTTCAAAAACAATTAAGACGATTTATACAAAACTAATAACGATTTCAATAAAGTGAACAAACTTGTTGGTTGTGTTTACATAACAAATGACATTCATTAGCAATGATCAAGCCGACCAGTATTAGGTTATGGTACCATAGGATCTGACTAATCCCGTTATTTACTACACCCGTGGTTATGTGTGGGTATGGTAGGTAGCGACTGAATCTGTAATTATTAACTTACCCTATGGAGGTTTGTTAATGCGAAAACGAGAAGCGACGAGTGATGAGTCACGAAGGTTTGAATGTTATTAGCGAGACGACCATATAAGTAGTTTCACGACCTAAAACGAATTAAACAATTAACGATTGGGTTTCACACGATGTTTTAACGATTGGGTAACGATTGGGTAACGATTGGGTTTTCACACGATGTTTTAACGATTGGGTAACGATTGGGTAACGATTGGGTTTTCACACAATGTTTTAACGATTGGGTAACGATTGGGTAACGATTGGGTTTTCACACGATGTTTTAACAATTACTTTGGTGGTTTGGTTTGGATTAAATGATTAAGTAACAATGCGTGTGGAATATGATACAAGCATGGTGGATACGCCGCTGGTACTTCCTATATATAAGTGTTTGTATGGTATTACATATTGTAGTGTTATTTGAATCATTTCAGCTCGAGACATAGAACATTTTATACAAGTAACATACTTTTCACAAGACATTTATTTACAAACAACTTATCTTATACAAACTCATATTACATGGTTATTCATTTAATCATGCTTTATTTTCTTATTTATACATATCACCTGAACTTATCATTGTTTTTCCAAATAATTTACTAAAACAAATGTTTTTGGGTTAAGAGTCATGGCTACGAGGTTTTACAAATTATAACCCGCTTGATTTGAGTTGGTTAATTGAGTTGCAATATTATACTCTTTTCAAAACAAGGTTTTTAAATAAAGTATTGCAACATCTAAACTAGCCATGATTTCGACACTCCTACAAAACCTATGTACTCGCCAGCATTTCTTTGCTGACCTCGTTTTCACATATGTTTCAGGTATTGTTGAATGTTATCGATTGATAAGATGCATGCTCACATAGGATTGGACGAGGCCTTAGTGACTCAATAACAATGATAGACTATGTTTAAAATTGTGTATTTAGATTTCCAGACAATGTAATTATTCAATGATTAATAAAACGAAACACTTTTTGGTATCCATGGTTATGAAACATTAATTCTGTTGCAACACGCCTCGATGTTTCCGCCGCGATCTGTTGTTTTACGCGGTCGGGGTGTGACAGAAAAGATGGTATCAGAGCCAATGGTTATAGGGAATTAGGTTATTAGTAATTAGTAATGCTTTGACCTAGTCTATAACCTTCTTAGGACCCTAACGCGAGTTTACTTGCGTTTAGTCATAAAACAATACTGTCACCTATCCTTAGGTGACAACCACAACAAGAACATAAATTTCAAAACCGCTTTGAAAACTAATCATCTGTTCTAGGATGATTGATTACTAGGTTTTGAACTCTCTATTATATGGTTTTGAACCCCTTTGAGTTTTCAAAACTTCGTCAAGGTTTTGGGTTTTAAATAATGTAAACACGTGCAAACTGGAAGGGTGAATGCCTGTATTCTGGGTTTTCTGGCTAGGCAAGCACTTCGTATACATCTCATCAGACGCGAGACCAGTTGTGCTTACCTGGGAATTCTTGGGATGAGTGTTCACTTATAGGCGAGCATGTCTTCGCGATACATTATTTTTGACCCATTTACTTTGAATTGTCACCATCTCATTTGTTTGCCTTAGGTAACAAACAAATGATCACAATTTTCATTCGTTACCATTCTGTATTGGTTATCCAATAAACCTTTCACTTGTTTCTCCCTATGCCTTTCTTTTTCTTCAAGAATGTCTCTTCATCACAATGACGCCCAGATATCTGAGCAAGCAGCCAAAAATTCGCTCAGCGAATAGGCGAAGTAGTCCTGAAGACTGTTGAATTAGCTACTGCCATGTATCATCTCCAGGATGAAGCCACTCAAGAGTCACCAAGACAGGCAGGACCTAGTCAGGCGACAACACCATCAGCCAAGAAACCAATCGAGGAATCAAAGACCATGGATGAACGATCCCCTAAGAAGTCAAAGAAGCGAAAGGCTTCTCAGAACTTCGCCATGGTCGCTCACAATGGTAAAGCAGTCCCCAACCAACCAGCTCAACCCCCTGCTAGGTGTGTATGGCTTTTCCTATGATACCTACATCAAGGAACTATGTACCTTACAAACTACTCTTGTGATTTCTCTCTTTCAAATGATTGCTCATGATTCCCTCGAAAATTTTAAGTACTCGTTTCACTCTAAGAAACAAAGTACAGAAAATTAAGTGACATTATGAGTAATCGTGCTTTTCGCACATCTGTGCCTTTAAATCCTTGGTTAGATAACTAAGGGTATTTTCAAATCTCATACCCATTACGTTTTGATTTTTTTCAACATACACAGTACCAGTATTTTAAAACAATCTTCATGATCTCAAAACATTTCATATAGTTTGAAAACAATTTTTTTAGATGCATTGTCTGTGTTATTTCAAAAACATTGGCCATGTTATCAAAACCAACCTTTCTAATTTCAAAATATTTCATATAGTCTAAAGACAATATTAACACAATACATTTTCTGATCAAGTGCATGATTTCGAAAAGCATCATTCATGTCTTTCAAAAACCTTATACATAATTTCAAAATTCATCTCGCATGATTTTAAAATATTTTTGTAAAAATATCTATCTAATACACCTACTTTATGATTTCAAAAAGTATTATATATAAGGTTTCAAAAACGTTAAACACATTTTTCTTAAAAGAACCCCATGCACAGTTTTCAAAAATATTTTCCTTGTACATTTACATAACCTTCAATTCTGCTTCATATGTCGCCTTGACATATCTAGCATCTCAACTTCATAAGCATTTCAACTTCATGTTTTGACTTAAGCACATCCCGTGCAAGATTTCAAAACATCTTCAACTTCTAAAATTCATATGGGATCTTTTTATCTTTACAATTAGATCCTTGTGGATGATCATCATTCAAATCAGAGTCCTTAATTGGATTCTTTATGTACCTTAATTCGAACACTTCGGTTCCTAATAATCGAAATCGAATTTTCTTTTTGAATCTTTCTATCTTTATAGTTGGATTCTTGATAACGTTTAAAGTACCAAATGAAATCCACGGATTGGATTCCTAGTATGCTTTAAATACCCATGTCCAAAGATAACAAATTAAACGATTATACGAATAAGCGATTATGCGACTATGTGGTTATGTGTTATGTGTTCTCCTTTATGTTTTTGTGTGATCCGATTTTCAAATCCTCATAGAATCTTTCATATCTTCATATGAGGGATTCATAGTAGGATTTTCAAAAAGGTACTACCTTAAATCCTTATGGGCTTCTACCTAGTAGTTAAGACCCTTGGGTTATATAGTACCATTCCATGATTCGATGATAGACCCTTGAGTGGTCTAGTCAAAAGGATTGATTCACAATTTGGTTAAAGAATGACATCTAGTGATGTAGCTGGACAGACTCCTTGATAGTCTATTTAGATCATTTATTGATTTAGTCTACGGGACTCTATGGCGGTCTAGTCACACTCATCACAGGATTGTTCATTTGGTTTTCCCCTGCACACTATTGAATACACTGTATGAACTATGCAAGGAATTGTCTAATTATGGAAGCGCACATAATTATGAGATTCAGTGCACGGTAAACCCAGTAAGATTTATTATGTGTAAGAATCGATAGTGACAACAATAACAAAATGAGGACGATGTAATAGAGGTACGGTGGACGCACCAATGACGCTTCATATACTTGTATATAAGTATCCCTCTTACATTGCAATCATGATGTTATCAAAGGTTACTAGAAGTTCAGAACCCTAACCAATGTTGTTTGATCTTTTCAACTTCATATTTTCAAGCTCTCACAAGTTTCCTCTAGATAAATTTCGGGACGAAATTTCCTAAAGTAGGGGAGACTGTAACACCTGTGCCTTCACGGCCATCAAACAAATACCGAACCAATGAAATATTATATTTCATACTTGGGATTGGTAAAAATATGTGTATCGTTTGTACATATCAATTCTTGTTCAATTTCAAACTCTAAATCACTTTCTGGAAGGTTATACGCGCACCGATGCGTAAATATAACCAGTTTAATGCAACAAACACTCCGGAATAGTGACATAGGCTTAACATACCTTAAATAATCTTTACTTAACTTAGAAATAAGTTTTGAAGGCTTTGGTATGGCAAAATAAAGTTAAATCGCTTACAGGGACTAAAGTTGACAAACTGCGAAAGTATGCCAATTTGAACTGTAACAGACATTCCGGAGCATGACCATAAGTTAAACATACCATAAATATCCTTCACAAAGCTTAGAAATAGGCTTTGAGGTGTTCGGTATGCTAAAATAAACTTTTGTGTCATTCAGGGACTAAAAATGTCAAAAAGTGCACAAGTTTGCATTTTTACGCATAACTCACGTTCTGAATACATCCGGACATCCAAAAACTTATGTAAGCATGACTACATTATATTTTAGTGTTCGCCATAAGAAAAATCCATTCGTCGCGTCATTTGGTTCGTTTTTCGCGCTTATGCGCATTCCGTCGTAATTAAGCGAACATCGCGTTCGTACGACCAAACGAACCATCACCCGGCATATTTTTGAACATGTTTCATGTCCACAATGTTTAGGCAACATTTTAGGGCCTTAAAGTTGGCTTTACGGGCCTTAGAAGTGTCGGAAAAGGCCTTAAACACGTGCAGGGACTGAAACTGTCATTTCTGAAACAAGTTTGCTGATCAGACAGGCCAAAGCGGCCCGCATTGTGTTTGCTTGAATCTAAAGCGGGCCGCATGGCACCTTCAGACCAGATTCAATGTTTGTTTTTGCAACTTGCAGCTGATTAAACCCCATCCACATGTTTTAAACTTGCCTAATCAGCAAGATAAGATCAAGATTTAGCCACCACAACATTCCAACACATGTACGGCCTTGATCGTTTCCCCTTTTCCAAGAAACGATCTCAACGGTTACCCGAATACTATAAATACCCCACCCCCCATTACTTCAAATGCACTAGAATTCTGATTTTAGAAACTCTAAGTTGAAACCATTGTTTCATACCTGAGATTCTCGAATCGGGATTAGCATTCGGGGACCCTGGGTAAGTATTCTTTCGTTCTTTTCCTTATTTTTACTGCTTTTCGAGTCAGAAAGTCAAACTTTGTTTGACTTTCAGCGTTGACCAGTAATGGTCAATGCGAAGTTCGTTTGAACTTCGCAACGTGAGTGTAATCACGTTGGTCATAGTCCCTTGGGACTATGCCCACTGATTACCACGTTGTCTAGAGTCGTAGGGTAGGCGATCTGATAAATCGCCTATACCTTCGAACTCGACCCATTTGGTCGATCATTAGGATCCGACCAAATACATTAGGTGACCATAGTAGGTAGGGAATAACCTTCCGAGGTTATACCCTATGGTCACATCGTTTAAGTAGTTGTATGATAGGTAGTTTATATGCCTTAGGTAAATTACCAGAATACCCTTTTCATGTATAATTGGTAATTAAGCATATGTAACCTAAACTTTTGTCACATAACTGATTAAGTAACATGTTTAGGCATATAACACTTGTCATAGGACTAGTTAGGCGGTCCGAACGCGTTTCACGCGAACGACGCGTTAAAGTAGCATAAGCTACCTAAACGGGTCGTAATGGGCCGCGATGGGTCGATAGCACTTAGGTTTGGTTTCATTGTAGTATGTAGGTCTTGTTAAACCATATCATATGAGTTCCAAAACTCGTTTGGTTTACCAAGCCTCATCCTATCCGATCTCCCGATTTAGGTCCGGTTTATTTATATAGTTTTAGATTGCCGATTGATTCCGTGCTCCCTCAAGCTTTGTTTGGTTGTTGTTCAAGACCTCCAAGCATTCTCAGGCGAGTACATTATTCCCCTATTTTACTGCTTTCAATTGTTTTGGGGTGACTCATATGTGCTAAATGTTTTCGATGTTATAACGATGGTTTCAAAAACAATTAAGACGATTTATACAAAACTAATAACGATTTCAATAAAGTGAACAAACTTGTTGGTTGTGTTTACATAACAAATGACATTCATTAGCAATGATCAAGCCAACCAGTATTAGGTTATGGTACCATAGGATCTGACTAATCCCGTTATTTACTACACCCGTGGTTATGTGTGGGTATGGTAGGTAGCGACTGAATCTGTAATTATTAACTTACCCTATGGAGGTTTGTTAATGCGAAAACGAGAAGCGACGAGTGATGAGTCACGAAGGTTTGAATGTTATTAGCGAGACGACCATATAAGTAGTTTCACGACCTAAAACGAATTAAACAATTAACGATTGGGTTTCACACGATGTTTTAACGATTGGGTAACGATTGGGTTTTCACACGATGTTTTAACGATTGGGTAACGATTGGGTAACGATTGGGTTTTCACACAATGTTTTAACGATTGGGTAACGATTGGGTTTTCACACGATGTTTTAACAATTACTTTGGTGGTTTGGTTTGGATTAAATGATTAAGTAACAATGCGTGTGGAATATGATACAAGCATGGTGGATACGCCGCTGGTACTTCCTATATATAAGTGTTTGTATGGTATTACATATTGTAGTGTTATTTGAATCATTTCAGCTCGAGACATAGAACATTTTATACAAGTAACATACTTTTCACAAGACATTTATTTACAAACAACTTATCTTATACAAACTCATATTACATGGTTATTCATTTAATCATGCTTTATTTTCTTATTTATACATATCACCTGAACTTATCATTGTTTTTCCAAATAATTTACTAAAACAAATGTTTTTGGGTTAAGAGTCATGGCTACGAGGTTTTACAAATTATAACCCGCTTGATTTGAGTTGGTTAATTGAGTTGCAATATTATACTCTTTTCAAAACAAGGTTTTTAAATAAAGTATTGCAACATCTAAACTAGCCATGATTTCGACACTCCTACAAAACCTATGTACTCGCCAGCATTTCTTTGCTGACCTCGTTTTCACATATGTTTCAGGTATTGTTGAATGTTATCGATTGATAAGATGCATGCTCACATAGGATTGGACGAGGCCTTAGTGACTCAATAACAATGATAGACTATGTTTAAAATTGTGTATTTAGATTTCCAGACAATGTAATTATTCAATGATTAATAAAACGAAACACTTTTTGGTATCCATGGTTATGAAACATTAATTCTGTTGCAACACGCCTCGATGTTTCCGCCGCGATCTGTTGTTTTACGCGGTCGGGGTGTGACACTATGTTTTCATACAAAGTATACAAACGTGAAATAAAAAAACGCATGAACTCGCTCAACTTTATGTTGATGTTTTCCAAAATTACATGTATTTCAGGTGACAGGATGGATCTTGGGCGCAAGTGTCGTAACTAGGAGTAAACTACAAGTTTAGATGTCATCCACTTTTGTTGAATTGTAACCTAGATGAAGGTTTTGTTTTAAAAACTTAAGTAACAAGTGTTTGTAATACTCAAAATTTTATGAATGGATGAACATCGTTTTGATCATGTCGTTGTTTATTACGATTGAATGCAATGATAACAAACTAGTCACACATCGTACGCTTCCGCAAAAGACAGGGTGTGACAGTTTGGTATCAGAGCTTCCATTGTAGTGAACTAGGATTCTTTCTCGAGTCTAGACTACAATCACTAGAGTTCTCTCACGAAAACATTTTACAAAAAGGTTTTCATTGCATTCACGTAAGCGCCAAGATCCACGAGTCGAACACTTTTCAAAGAAAAGACAAGGCAAGGACATTAGTGAGGAGTGCCTTTAAGATAAGGTGCAGACTAAGGCATAGTCTACACGAGTTAGACTTGCCAAAGACCAAAATGACCCCCCCCCCCAAAACGAGAGTTATACGTGATATAATGCATTAAATTGCTTGATTATGATAAGTAGCATATATGTTATTGATATATATACATACGAATAAGTGTACGGAATGATTATTGACGTGAATAAGACGCTTTCGACTCCGACTCCTATTACTGTAAGTGACTCGCACGATGAAGCTACCGACCTCGCGCCCTTTGCAAAGCTCATGGCTGGGAGTGATTACCAAACAAGATTCTGAGCTTGCTTCCGTAGGAGATGGCTGCTCTTCCCTCTCGAACGTGAAGATGCCAGACTACGGCGATGATGACGAGGCAGAGGCGGCAACCTTGAATGAATTCTCAATCAACGGGACGAGATCCCTGCGGCTTATGTGAAGTAAGATTGACGACATACTTGACCAGAAAAGGAAGATGAAGTATTCATCTCAAAGGTGCCCCTCCAACTACTAGGAATTCTCTCCATTCCTATTCCATCTAATCATCGTGCCTATACGCGCATAACGATAACGAATGTTAACGCGTGGACCATCGCAAAGGTCCTTTCCATGACAAGAGGTATAAGGTCAGTAGTGTCCCCTCCTTGATTGATCGTCTGCTTGGACGAGAGGAAATTGGGGTAACTGTGCAAGACAATTTATTATTACGGGGGCCCACGTAATAACGACTTGTAGTGCACAGAAATCCTGGTGGACTCTGCGGGCCGAGCTAATGAAAACCACACAAAATTAATCTATAGGTGTCCTCACCTTCCTCTGGTAGAACAACACATAGATCAATGCTTTAGCACGATAGAAAGTAGAACAACACATTCAGAAAGAATCAGTGATGATACACTCTCTACCACCTCGACACGAACAACCCCAGCTAAAGGGAAAGTATACGCACCAGTAAAGCCAAAGACCTAAGAAAAACCAATGTAGCAGGAAATAACTAAAACATGACTGACCGAGACAATGTAGCCTCGAGCTCATTTTATTTCAAACAATAAGCCAAGTTGGCAAGCCTATGTGGAGGCTCAATAACTGTTTCCTCGCTTATACACTGATTATATATATGTGTGAATTTGGGTGATCACATAATGGCTTATGGTGCTATGTATCTCATTGACAATTGGAATGTTGTCTAACCTACTTCATACCATTTTGGCAGAAGAGAATGCCGCCCAGGCGAGACACAAACACCAGTACGTTGCCAAGGACAGAAGCCGAGCTGCAAGAACGCATCTCACAGGCAATTGCGCGACATGAAGCCCTCCGCTCTAAGCACAGCGATGGCACTACGGAAAATAACCCTCCAACTGGCTGCACCTATAAACAATTCCTGGACTGCAAGCCATTGAATTTTGATGGCACAGGAGGTGCCGTTGCATTTGTTCGTTGGGCAGAAAAGACTGACTCCATTCTAAGAATGAGTAACTGTTCGCCCCAACAGAGTGTTACTTATATATCAGGGTTATTCGTAGATGGCGCACTCTCCTGGTGGAACCTTCAGGTTCAAACCCTTGGTGCGGATGCTGCTTATGCACTAAGCTGGGGCGAGCTCAAGGAAATGATGGAAAAGAAATACTGTTCTAGGGCTGAAATCCAGAAGATTGAGGTGGCGTTCTGGAACTTGAAAATGGACGGACCGAAGATTCCTGAATACGTCCAACGATTTCACGACTTATCTAGGGTCGTCCCCTACTTAGTCAAACCGGAATTCAAAAGGGTTGAACGATTCATTTGGGGACTTGCACCTCAGATCAGGAGCTTGGTTACTACCTCAAAGCCCTCAACCATTACAGAGGCTATCGATATGAGTGTCGCTCTTACTGAAGAAGCTCTACGTGCGGGAAAATTTTCGAAATCTGAGGATAACAAGAAAGAGACTCATGTGGAGTCGTCAAGCAACAAGAAGAGGAAGTCCTCGAACCTAAAGATGAGCACCCAAGTCAACTATGGAAGCTCTAAAATAGGCAAAAGAAAGAAAGTGAACCCGCCGCCTGGAAGGAAAACTGTTGGAGCCACTAATAAGGCTGGTGATAAGATTTATTCGGGAACTAAGCCGAGGTGCGAGGAATGCACTTTTCACCATGAAGGTCAATGTCTGAGGCCTAAGTGTGGAAAATGTGGAAAAGAAGGGCACAACAAGGATGCCTGTTGGGCAAAGGACCCAGATGGGAGAAATAAGAGAATACCAGGTTGCTACAGATGTGGTGAAGCAGGGCACTTTAGGAAAGATTGCCCTAAGAAGAAACAAACAAGGAAGGGTTTTCACGATTGAAACTCGTGAAGCACGCCAGGATCCAGATGCGGTTACGGGTACATTCCCTATTAACCAACCTAATGCATCTACTTTTAATTAATACTGGCACCAACTTAAACCTTGCATGCTTAGAATATAAGAAACTGCTTGGCCTAGTTTCAAATAAAATAGACGTCCCATATTCTTTCGAAATAAGCATATAGAAGGCTAGTTGAAGCAGATGAAGCAAGTAAGGAATTATATTTTAGGGACTCAGAAGGCCGGAACCTTCTGTTACCATTGACTCGCAAAGTCATAATGTGATAGTCAACATGGATCAGAAATCCAAGTATACAGCTGACATCGTTTGATATGAGAAAATCAGTGGCATCCCTCTTGCGAATGATGAAACCCAAACTTCCTGCAATAGGTGCAAGGATACTAGACCCCACAAGGCGGCAGATCTACGACGTTCCTCATTGGTCGAAGATGCATAGAAACGCCTCCGAGTAGACTACAGAGCCTGAGAACATCCCCGTGACGGAAGAGGTTCCAGGAGCCTTTTCTAAAGACCTGCCAGGAATACCTCTACAACGACAAGAGAAGTTTGTGATGAACCTCGTACCGGAAGCGGCATCAGCGCCGAATGACGCCTTACCGACTGGCTTCGTCCGCGAAGCCTAAACCTCTGATATAACCGCAAGAGCGGCTAGACAGAGGAAATTAAGGACATAACATCCTTAGGTAAGGACTTTAGGAGAAAGTTGACAGTTCCATTTTTGCATAAATTCCATAGAATTGAAATTCAGAATCCTTTGCCAAGGACTGATGACATAAACAGACAAATCGTAAGGTTCCAGTTACCACTCAAAGATCAACTTGAGGACAAGAGGTCCTCCACTGTGAATACAGGAGGAAATATCCCTAAAACGACCTTTAGGACTTGCTTCGAGCATTGCGAGATCCTTGTCGTATCATTTGGCTTGACACATGCATCGACAATATTCATGGACACCATGAATCGAACGTGTGAGCCATGCCTGGATAAGTCATATACTTATTGACTACATTCTTGTATGGCCAACGACCAAGGAAGGTCGTGAGCAACAGCTGCAATTTACCTTGCAACTCTTAGAGAAAGCACAGTTATGTGCAATGATGACGAAAAGCGGATTTCGAGTTCGCGGAGGGAGAACTGAAGATACATGGTGGATAAGAACGAAATTCATGCCGACCCTGCAACCAAGAGCTAAGGAGCTAGAGTTGCAATTATGTGACGTCTCTCGACAAAGTCTCGATTGTACGTCGATGCAACGAGACCACAACATTGCGTACGCGGCACATTGAATTAAGGAATCATGAGAAAAGACCTTGAGATAGATACAGTAATTACGCGCCGCAAACTGGACGTCATTACCTGAAAGAAAACGCTGCACGATCTTTAATGATCACAAGGGTTGCAGCACACCGATGATCGTAAGAACTCGAATATGAACTGAGCTGCTGAACGATGCAGACTGCATGAACACAATACATGCTCGTGTGATAAACTTTAATGAAAAGTCGGAACACTCACTTGCCCTTAGTGGAGTTTTCCTACAACAGTATCTATCACACCGCCGTCTAAACCGCATCGTGTAAAGCTTTAGACGGAACATAATGAGTCAATTCCCGTCATGTTGAACGGAGACCAGAAATAAAACAATCAACTGGCCCGAGATGGCCCAGGAAAACTAGAGGCCAGATCGTTCAGATATGTGATCATATCAGGACAGCCCGCAGAATACAGAAAGATAGCGCCGATGAGCGGCAGAAGTCGAAAGAATTTGAGACAAGAAGTATGGCCTTGATGAGAGCCTCGCCTAGAGAAGGCGTAGTGTGAGTTGGAAAACGAAAAGGTTGAATCCCCGGTGTAGGGATCAGAACCATTGTTCACAAGATGAAACTCCCAGAAAAAGATCAGTAGTGATCGCGACACATTCACGTGCCTAATCGTTAGAGGAGTCTGACTCAAGGAGCAGTCGTTGTTCCCACAAATAAGATTCACGTCAATGACAAACGACAAGAATTACTATAGAAACCTGTTGAGGTTTTGGACCAAGAGTCCGCAATACTATAGAAACTTGTTGAGGTTTTGGACCAAGAGTCCGTGATACTATAGAAACCTGTTGAGGTTAGGGACCAAGAGTCCACAAAATACAGAAAAAGACATGATTGATCTACTTGAGTGAGATAGGATTCATGACATGACACAGAGATTTCATGGGAACATAAAGACAAATCATGAATCTAAGTGACCATATTGGTTTCATAACTCCCCTGCGACCGATGGCATCGCTTGAATTTCGGGACGAAATTCTTTTAACAGGGGGAGACTGTGACAACCGTCACTTTTCCGTACATTCCGTACACTCAATAAACAGTAATTTGTGCTTAAATGACTGTGCATGATCTAGTTTACCAGGCAAATTAATTTCTGAATTCCATACAAGTGAATTCATGCACGCTGTATACTACAAAAAAAATATTGCTTTATGCATAAACGAGAGCGTTGCGTCAGAAATAATAGTAAACTCACCGGTAAGACACACTGTGTCAACAGAACTGCAGAAAGCAGTCAGACAATAAAATTGAGGCCTAGGTGTAGGTCCGACGACAAAAGTACATTAAAACCCAAGAGTACATATAAGGGTTTAATTTATAGACATTGCGAAAGCAAAAATAAGCACTAAAAAGCACCCGAAACGTACTTTAAGTGCAGAATTTTGTATAATTCAGCAATAATTCAGCTTTTAGACATGTGAATATTATGCAGAAATGTCGTTTATTTATCCAGAATATTTCCCCAAGTGTTGGGAATCGAAAGGGATACAAAAAGGGTACTTAAAAGACACTAAAAAGTGTGATTTAGCACTTTAACGAACCGGTTTATAACCGAACAACCGAACATTACCCGGAACCTAAAAAATATGGACACTGACATTGTTTTTCTTTTTCTTTCTGAGCCAGTTAGGGTCCCCGAATACCCTAACACCCGTTATAAAACAATACACACTAGAAATAAATTTTAAATTTAACTAACTAATACCTTGACCACTAGTTCAAAACAAACCAACTATCCCCAACCCCCTTGACCGATCGGTCACCTTAAGGGTGACACACATTTGAAATTTTTGATTTTTTTATTTCTAGTGCTCAATATCTAGGTAGCACAAGATCCTTTGGTTAATTATTATGATTGGGTTATAAAAATATACAAGAGTTCACATTATCATTTTACTAATCACTTCACCAAAATTCCATCTCTCTTCCCCCTTTGAAATTCTCGGCTGAAAGCTCACACCTACCCATCATCATCATCCAATTTCAATCTTGGCATTTTATATACTTACTAGTGTATTAGAGTTCATACGAAGAGGCTCAGTGCATACGGAATCGCAAGGACCTCACCACAACGCTTTTAACCGCCTACTTTTCGTCTAGTTTCTTCCCTAGCCTCGAGCTAGTAGTAAGTGGCTCTAAACACTCTATTGTTCATATCTAAAGTGGTTAATAAGAAATTTAACGGGCAAAAATCATGAACACTAGAGACCAAAACTAAAAGTCTACTAAAAATAATAAACATGGTGGTTAATGAGTAAATATTAGTGTAAAACTTATGGAACTTGTTTTGTTATGGTTATTTATTATTGTTGGATGCTAGTAGGGGAACGGATCGTCATCTAACCACGCTAGGTCATGTTCATGGAACATGAACTAGCACTATGTTTAGTGTAAAAATAACTAGATGACGAACCCTTTCACTCACAAACATGAACTTGTGTAAAAATAGTTTTACTTGTAAAATGGAGCTCTAAACTAGTGGATCTAAAGAT
>JARYGA010001840.1:0-17107 GCA_030545235.1 Helianthus tuberosus
GGATGATGCAAATTTTCCACCATTGAGGGCTGAAAGTTTTAAACAAAAAGTTGGTAAAATTGAGATTTCGAATCAATTTTTTTCTGAAAAAAAAAAGAATTTAATGTTGAAAAAGCCTTTAACTCCAAAGTGCAACATATTTTTGGAAAAACGGTTGATGGGAAAGTCAAAGGGGTAAAGGAATTTTATGAGAAGAGGATGAAAGGAAAGAAACCGAGTGTTAATCACTCGGAATCTCCCAAGGTCTGTTAGGCTTGGGAGAACCTCTTTAACTAATAAAAAACCTGACTTGCTAGAGCTCCCAAGTTGGTAATCGTGGAGCAGGAATCGGCATCTTTCTTGAATTTTGTATGTTTGTGAAAACCTACAAGTGGTGAATCAGGGACATTAAGTTGTACTTGATTTCCTACAAGTGGTATTTGTTGATTGATATTAAAACTGTTATATTTTTCAAAAGGTTGAAGATGAAAGAACAATGTGATGAATGGATCCCCCAACCTACAAGTGGTTTGTGAAAAATCAACAAAAATTAATTTTCCAGAAAAACCATTTAATTAAAACAAACTTAAGTGTTTTGAAATCATAATGGGAATATAGTTTGTTGTCAGGGGGAGTTCTGATTGTTTATGCCAAGTGGATGGCGAATTGAAGCAATTCACAACAGTTGTCATTTTAATTGTACTGTTTGTTTTCAGATTTTCTTTAAATAGTTTTGAATTTTAGGGGAAGTAAGAAATTTGAAAATCCAAAAACATTTGAAAATTTGAAATAAAAAATGATTATGAGTTTTGTTGTAAAAAAGAGGAAATGATAGTACATCAGTAGACGATCATAGCATGCTAAAGAATTGGAAAGTCAAAAAGTGATAAACAATCTCACTGAAGATGTGCCAGTAGGTTTTTGCATATTTAGTAGATTGTGTTCGAGATATAAACATAAATTTCAAACTTACTTATCTCGTGGGGAACATCTCTCGGATATATGGGTAACCCCCGAAATTGTCACACCCTGGCTTTGCGGAAGCGTGGGTTTGTTTGGTGTGACTTCTTAATACCATAGCAACAATCATAACAATGCTATATGATAAAAACATGAGATATTCATCCATTAATAAAGTTTAGAAAAATCCCATTTTTTTTCAACAATCACAAAATACGTTACAAACCTTAACTTGATTTAATTGAGTTTATAAAGACTTAGCAAAAGACTTTAAACAATACTAGGTTTAGAGTTATGTAACCCGTCCAGGAAGAGGTTACACCTTCTAAACCCTGGATGACTTCTTTATTCAAACGCAGCTTGAAAATACGTGCATACCGTGCCAGATCCGTTAGTTTCCTGAAATACATGTAGTTTGAAAAGTCAACATAAAGTTGAGCGAGTTCATGTGTAAGTGAGTATGTACAAACATTTGAAAATGTTGTAAGTATGTATAAAAGTTCCAGGTATGTATCAATTAAGGAAAAAGAGATCGATTAATGTGTAGCTAATACATTAATAAGTGACATGGACTAGGAAGCACTCAAACCTGTAACGCGTATTTTATACCGGTCCTTCCGGTGGAACGACATAGTCACCACATGCAGCCGCACGCTGGCCCATGTGTGGGGCTCGCAACACCCGATAGATCTATCACTCATGCCTCTCGGTCCTTATACAAGGATTAATGGTCTTACGATAATAGCCTATCCAGTCACGTGATCTAGCAGTAAGTTCCTTAGCTAATCATACCGTGTATAAAACGTTTGTAGTAAATGTAACATGTATTTCACCCCCGCAGTTTAAAAACTGAAAACAGTTAAGAGAAAAGGGGGACATGAACTCACCGAAGTGCGTCTCTAAAAAGTAAACTCCCTGTCAACCTGCTGTGCGACGACCTACACGTACTAACTTCTATTAGACGGACGGCCGTGCCTTAGCTTAAGGTTTAATGTCTTTGGGAAATAGTTAGGCAACTATTTCGTAATTACATTTCGTAATTATTTTGTAAATATATTCCTTCCCAAGGATGGGGGTTTTCATACATGTGCGTTCGTATAACTTCGAAACATATTATTAAGTCTCACTTAATGTAATATATTTTATTTCATTTGTCCAAAATACTTCACTTCCAAAATATAAATATTTTTCCCAAAAATATTATATTTTATTCCATATAATATCCTTGTCAAAATACACACTTATGAGTATTTTCTGAAAATACGTAAGTTACGTTGTAAGGTTCGGGTGGTATAAATAATAACGGTGTAACTTAAATATTTATTGTGAAGGCGTTCGTATTATTTTGGAGCCGTGAATATTCAGTGTATTCTAGTAATATTATTTTTACTCTAAAAATAATATTTGTATAATTCACAAAATAATCATAAAAATTACACAAGTGCTATTATGGAAAATATATATTCTAGATATATATTTTGCAAGTTTTATTTTGTGAAAATCCCACCTCCGACACTTGGAAATTTTGTAAATAAAATTCATGGCGAAGTTTGTTTGGAAAAACAAGTCGAAAATATATTCATAACACTTGTCGTAAAAATATTTTCCAAGTGTTATATTTCTGGAAAAATTTCGCCAGAGTTTCCTCTGTAACTGGAGGTGGCCACGCTTTCAAGCGTATCATTTTCTTTTATAAATTCAACAAACAATGTTCCCAACATCAACAAACAATATTTCAACACTAAACTAGTCAAAAATATACGTAAGTCGCAAACACATGAACTTGCGGGTTATGTAAAACTGTGTAGTAATCTTCCAATATTCTTAGTAGATCTTTCTATCTTTGTAAATAAAATCGGTTTCTTGAAAATCTTATTTTTAAAGAAGATGCATTTATACAACTTCTAGTCCAATATTACAAAAATAATTCTTTGTTAAAACCTTTTGTTACACAAGTGTCTACACCCTTGTGTGTTCCCAAAATCACCTTTAGTTTATGAAAGATCCGGCTTCTAAAACATGATTTCATTTTACACTTGGTTCTTCGAAAATACCACTTGTAGATCTTTAGATCTACTAGTTTAGAATTCTATTTCATAAGAAAAAATCGTTTTTACACAAGTTCAGGTTTGTGAGTGAAAGAGTTCGTCATCTAGTTATTTTCACACTTAAACATACACTAGTTCATGTTCCATGAACATGACCTAGCGTGGTTAGATGGCGATCCGTTCCCCTACTAGCATTTAACAACAATAAATAATCATAACAAAACTAGTTTCAAAGGTTTTACACTAATATTCATTCTTTAACCACTTTGTTCATCACTTTTACTAGACTTTAAATTTTGCTTTCACATATTCATGATTTTTATCCGACGAATCTCTTATTAACCACTTTAGACAAAATCAATAGGGTGTTTAGAGTCACTTACTACTAGCTCAAGGCTAGGGAAGAAACTAGACGAAAAAAATGGGTAGTTAATAGCGATGTAGAGGGGTCCTTGTGATTCCGTAAGCACCGAGCCTCCTTATGTGATCTCTAACACCTTGGATTGTAGGTAAAATGGCAAGATAAAAATTTGAAAGTGGTGAAATAGTGCTAGTGGTGTTCGGCCGAACTTCAAGCAAGGAAGAGGGAGAGAGAACAATTTTTTTTTAAGTGTTTATGAGAATGAAATGTTTATCCTCTTAGCATACTTATAATCCATGGATCCTAAATACCCACTATGTAATTTGTATGAAAGATATTAGACATAGATCAATAAAATATTTAAAATTGCAAGGAGTGTGTCCCCCACATGGGGACCGATCAGTTGAAGGGGGAAGTATTTAGTTGATTTATAATTATATAGTTAGTGTTAGTTAGTTAATTAGGAGGTTAAATTAGAGTATTAGTGGGTTATGAATTATAAAGGGTGTTAGGGTATTCGGGGACCCTAACTAGCTCAGAAAAGGTAAAATAATGTCATTGACAATATTTTTATGTTCCGGGTAAAGTCCGGTTATTCGGTTGGATACTAGTCCGTTAAAGTGCCAAATAATTATTTAAAGTGTCGTTAATATTATTTCTTTTAGTGACACAATGAATTCCTGACACATTGGAAAGTGTTTAGTAATATTTTTCTCATGTTTTTGCACTTTACTAGTTTATTTGAAGTGCAGAATTTTTGTACTTCAAGTACGTTTTAGGCACATCCGGTCACTATAACAATCACCTAGTGACGCAGATCTACAATCCTCACCTCCCTACACTCCCTACTAGTGTAGTAAACTATTCCCGGCTCATAGTGGCCTCAGAGACAGTAACTGTCTGATGCTGGCTATGTCAGCATGTTTACTGGGTTATCCGTATAGTGTGCTCACTGTGCTTTTTCTGCATCAAGGTTGTCACTGATGTTTGTGTAAATAATGGAGTGACAGTAATAAGGTATGATGCATGTATGTGTACGTATCAGAATTCAAGTAGCAGTTTAATCACAACTGTAAGCAAGCACATTAATTAAGCAGTAATTAAATATTAATTTGTTGGTACGGATACCTGGCTTGGTGAGGGTTGTCACATTCTCCCCCCGTTAAATAAATTTCGTCCTCGAAATTTGTACTACCTTACTCCTTATGGTTAAGTCACACACATATGTGTATGAATAATATCGAAGTAGATAATCATCAAATCGAAACAAACATTACTCACAGTAGGTGAGTCCAAGAATATATAGCAACCCGAATCCTAGGGTTGAAAGGTGTGTGCTGCTAGTATTGGGTGTCAAAGGTACAAGACGCATTTGACGTATAGTCTAGTGTAATCCAGCTTGCAGGGTTTCCACAAAAGTGGAGTTTTGACTAATAAGATTTTTAAACGATCGGTTGTCATATGCAACCGAGTTTTCACAAACCATAGCACCCGCTATATGAACTCAAAAGCATCAACTCAGCGTAATAGTATAATGATCTGTCAACTCCTGAATAAATGTCTCGTAAGGTTTAGTGTGTTGACATTTTTGAATGGTGAAGATACACCGAATGGAATACAAGCGAATCTGGTGTATCATTGTCTTGGTCCGTAGTTGCATCAGTAATGTTTAAATGATAAATCAAACAAAAGTATGTGTGGTCTCGTGTGAAACGGTTAACCATGATTAGTACAAGCTACAAGTTTATGATGACACCACAAGGTGTCGTAACCGCATTACCCAACAATAGTGGTGACTGAACAAGTTCACCGCGTTTGAAATCAAATGAGAGTGTGCTGAGGCAATCCGAAGGTTTGATTTATGCCATATTATAGAGTTTCCAATTAAATACTGAACATCAAAGAACCACTGTTTCCAATTGAAGATGAAAAGTAATAAGTATCGCAAGGCATTTGATTGACAACGAAAGAATCGTTAGGAGGTACATTGTGCTTATGAAATGAATATATGTACCATTGCCTTAACACACAGTTGTGTTGAGACCGCTTTGATCGTGAAGATCCAAAATGGATTGTTAACAACTAAATAGGAAATTAAGTCCGTGTACGAAGTGGGTAACCAAATTAGCGCAAGCTTCAGTTTTGTGAAAATATCACCGCAAGGTATCGAAACCAATCAAACGTTTCAGTGGAGTCGTAGACCAACCAAATCTACTACGACTCGAAATGAAAGAATTTCTGCAAAAATAGTTGAATATGATGCTCCAATACATCATATAGCGTTTCAAGTTAAACCTGTGAACTGGGTAAGTTCAAGCAATTGAAGTTGGTTTCAACGTAACCCGGCAATGTATGTATCAACAAGGAATTCTCGACATGGTAGCAAAATAAACCATGAATGTAACTTGAAAGAAAGAGGTTTCAAGAAAGTGGGTTGGCTTGGTAACAAAAGAGCCAACAATAACAATAATGTAGGTTACTCGAATCAGGAATCGGTAATTAGATTTAGCAAAATAATATGTAAATTCCAATGAAGTGTTTGTTCAAAACGAAATCACATGCGTAGCAAATGATGCATGTATGTCAGGTAAGTTCCCAAGAAAAGGAACAACGAGTATCTGCTAAAGTGAAGAGATGACCAGATATCGAAGCAAATGTGTGTTCGCTCTCAGCGAGAAAATTATTGTGATGCACTACCATTAAGGGGAGTAGAGATGCAAACGTCTACTCGCTAGAAGTAAAAGAAATCCAACTACTCTCCGTTTGGTCAATGGAATTGGCATATGCGCCAGCTTAATGATGGTTGATTAAGTTGATAGATGTGGTTCCTAAATAAAACCCTTACGAGTTTGGACCTGGGTTCACAAAGGTCCTAAATATATGTTTTCTATATCCTCCAGATTTTTGTGCACGTCTAAGAACTAATCATTGTCCCACAATTTTCACCGGTAAACTTTCTTCTTGAATTCACCGCCAATGACGCTCGATCGTCGACCAGTCGTGTAATAGTAGTTGGGTCCTCACAGTCAGTTTTGTAAGAAGTTCGTTAGTCCTCAGCAAGAGACACCGACTCTGGTTGGCTAGCTCGTCCGACTCCCGGTCATTTGAAAGTCATTCGTCCTTTCTTTTGGCGAGCAGAATTGAGGTTATCCAAAACAAAATTTTTGGTCTGTTATCTTCCTTCTCTATCCACCGTTAAAACTTCACTGTCAATCCTTGCATCTCCGAAAATGGAAGTTGTTACGATGCATCGACTACAGGTGCGGTGTCTGGAATTAAATTGATGCGAGATTCGACTAATCGTTGAGGAGATGATTCTGGCAAATCTTCGAGGAAGACTTCAGGATATTCCCCGATCACGGGGGTCTCTTTAAGTTTTAGTTTCTTCGGCTCCCTTGTCCCCGACATGAGCCAGGAAACAACATATCCTTCCCACAACAACTTTCGTGCCTTAAGTAATTCGTGATCGGTGGTTGCGTATCCTGCTTCGTGAGTCACGATCGTTCCTTCATTCGTCATCGAGGTGCGGATATCAACCTCCGCTCGATCGCTTGCCAACTAATACATCTAATTACCACGTTGAAGCTTCCCAACTCAACTGGCAATAGATCTCGCTTAAACTTACGCTCTCCGGGTTCTATCGTGCCGATTCCAGTTACTACGTTGGCTTCCACTGGCTTCCCCTAAGCTAGTTCTAATGGGTACTGGAATATTTACTTTCTCGCTACTTAAACCAATTATACTCTCGAACTCTAGAGTTGCGGATCGTAAAATTTGCAACCATATTTGGCAATACAGATGCATAACATTGAGTAGTATGGGACGTACCGATATCCATGCTTGGATTCCTGACGTGCTTCTCTGGCTCCGGTGTTAGACATCTTTCCCATGATTTTGCTTAATCTCCCTTGGGCAATCTTTCCTAAAGTGCCTCATATCCCCGCAGGTATAACATCCCTTATCTTTCCCCTTTCCTTTCTTTCCACGCTTCGTCTCACGCCAACACGTTTCCCTGTTGTGTCCCACTTTGCCACAGTTGTCACACTTCCCATTTTTACATCGCCCGGTATGATGACGTCGGCACCTGTCGCATTTAGGTAGCTTACCCATGTACTCTTTTCTCTTTTTGGCCTTGTTGTTGCTACTCGACTGGGTACCCTGTTTGAAATTCGCCAACTTTCTCTTGTTGTCCCCAGATGACTCTACATGAGTCTCCTTCTTCTCCTCAGAGGTTGAAAATTTGTTCATCCTGATTGCCTCTTCAGTCAAGGCTACACTTAGATTGATGGCCTCAGTGATCGTTGTAGGCTTTGATGACGTCACCATGCTCATGATTTGGGGTGCAAATCCCCAAATGAAACGCTCAATCCTCTTAAACTCCGGATCTACCATGTAAGGAACAATACGCGACAGAACTTGGAACTTCTCCACATACTCAGCTATTTTTGGACCTTCCATCTTCAAGTTCCAGAACTCAGTCTCCACCTTCTGGCTTTCTGTTCTCGAACAGTACTTTTTATGCATTAGCTCTTTCAGCTCGTCCCATGATAAAGCATACGCAGTAGCCTCGTCCATTGTCTGAACCTGTAGTTTCCACCATGACAGAGCCCCATCTCGGAACAGCCCGGAAATGTACGTGACCTGATCCTCTGGGGCGCATTTGCTCGCACGCAAAACAGTGTCCGTCTTCTCAACCCAGTGCACGAAGGCTACAACACCCCCAGTGCCGTCGAAATGTAGGGGCTGGCAGCCTAAGAACTGCTTGTAGGTGCAGCCTGCGATACGAGCGACATTATTCACGTAAGGTATTAGCAAAGCACTTGAGGAAATGTCCAAACGTTTATAATGTGTCTTAAAGGACCAAACATTACCGTTGGGTGGGTTATTTCCTGAGGTACCTCCGTTGCGCTCGGAGCGATGGGCCTCGTACTGTGCGATGGCCTGTAAGAGGCGCTCTTGCATTCCTACTTCTGTTGTCGGTAGAGGGATGTTGATATCGGTGTTCCCTTGAGTCGACATCTTCCTAGAAGAAGGTCGGTTAGGTCAGGTCTAATTTGCTTCGCGCGTGCATTTGGTTGTTTAGTGGTCATAAGTACATACACATAACAGGTTACCATATCAACCAAATCAAATAATAGTATAATCATAGTATGACCAAGTAATTTGGTAATTATGAGAGCATAGCAAGTAAGCACGTAGTATAATATTTATAGCACACACACATAGATCAATGACGTGCTTAGCGAAGACCTAGCGACTGAGCTTTCATTGGTTATTGGCCACAAAGTGTTGTCGCATGTTTAAAGATGATTGGGCTTTCATTATCCTTCGGCCACAATCACTGTGTCTAACAAAATGTATCACATTGAAAGGGACACAGGGTCACCCTACCCTTGTCCAATAAATATATTAGTGCATCAAAATTTCATAATCAGATGTGGTCCTCAAAAGTCTCCGCAATCCCGGCTTATCATTAGTGTCTTTACCCAAGTGTATGCAATCCGCATAATCCAGAAACCAACTATACTGGTGACTGAGGTGGAGGAGGATAGAAAAGTGACCGCTAGCATGCGTAAACTCCTCCTCGAGCTTGTATATATGTATTGAAGTAGTTAGCTAATCTGCCGCCCGATAGTAAAGAAATAAGTATCAGAATCCTGGGAACGGTGTAATAGCAACTGTCGAGAGCGCAAAAGGAACTTTGACGTATGTGACGAATCAAAATATGCTGGCAATAGACAGGGTGGAGGACGGGGTGTCTTACATAAACTTTTCAGACAATATGTTGTCTTGTGATGTAGTCACTTAAATCATGTTTTTGGTTATGTAATGTTCTGCATTTGAACTTGCCAATTGTGGTGTCAGCTCAAGCTCCAATGTTCTGCGACTCATATCCTCAAACTATAGTTAACGTTATAGGAGCAACTCATCTTGCGCGTGGCCTTCATAATGTGAGGGATGGTAAGGGTCTAAAATTATCGTAGTGTATTAAAGGAACCATCAAATCGGCTCGACCAGCGATGTAGAGGTGAAAGTAGTAAATGGTGCGACCTGTGTAGTTGGGAAAATGATGTTGTAGCAGATGAATCGTTATGCGAGTGCTGACCTGAAGTACCTTCCCAGGGTGCGGTTATATTCTGAAAGATTGCTATAGGCACCTTGTCACAATGGAAGTCGGTCTTCATAGGGAAAAGGAGCAACGTCAGTGGTTGCGGGTGTAAAAACAAACATCTCAACAAATGAGGAGATTGCCCGATGCAGGTAAATATAAGGGGCGCAATGTCTGGCAGACCAAAGGAAACAGGGTCACAATCAAGCAAGGGTGTAGAACCAGCAGTTGCAACATCAGGCTGACTCAAAAGGTGCAGAGGCTAGCTCAGCAGCAGGCCCTGGGTCGTGTAACGGTGTGGTGCCTCAAGCAGGTGATAGAGCAGCAGCCATGTCATCGTCGTCTTGTGTCAGTAGCAGAATGTTGTAATCCCGCTGTTTGTAGGGCTGCAGATGCCACAGACTCAAAGGAGTCTGAATGCATGCTAGAATCTGAGGATAGCTTGTTAACAGGGGTCTTAAATAAGTGAAATTGGTAATAACGTTCTCGTCTAACTTTCCATCATTATGGGCGTTATTGGAAGGACCATCAGTATTGCGTCAATATCGTTATCAATTGTTCGTCGAGTAACCGTCCTTCGGAAGGGATGTCCACAAGAGGCGCATTGTCTAGGATCGGATCCATAGTGTGCTCACCATCGGGATGACCAGTGATGAAGTGGTCATGGATCGAAACAGGAGTGACAGAAGGATTCTTGTCAGAGAAGCCATCAGCAAGGGTAAAGTATTACCAGAATTTGGTAGCATGGACTGTTAGAAGTCGGCCTCGTCCTTGATCGGTATATCAGGATCACTCTCAGTGTCTGCCGTAAATATCTCTGGCGCAGATGCAGTCTCCTTATCCGTGGTGGTGGTGGCCGTAGGGTTATCGATGTCTGATAACTCGCTTTCTACTTGGAGTGACATGTGTGCCGGTGCGTAACATGTATACCCATGGTAATCATTAACGATTAGTGTATGCAAATATTCAGATGCACGTATATAAAAAAATCAGCAATTAAGCGTGTAAGTAACCACAATGTAAGCATGTAATCATCCTAGTCTTCCCCAGACAATCCTCCTAGTTTCTCAAACTGAACTCCCTAGTCTCTCAGACTAAAATCTCCCAATCTCTCAGATTGAATTCTCAATCTCTCAGACTGACTTCCTAGTCTCTCAGACTAAATTCTCCCAATCTCTCAGATTGAACTCTCAGTCTCTCAGACTGAATCTCCTAGTCCCACTAGATTAACATCCCAGCCTCTCAGACTGAATCTCCTAGTCCCACTAGATTAATCTCCCAGTATCTCAGACTGAATCTCCTAGTCCCACTAGATTAATCTCCCAGCCTCTCAGACTGAATTATAAATTTAAATTTGGGAACGTTTATTTGTGCCTTTTTGTTTGTAAAAAGGTCTGTTCCCTGGATCTGGACGTGTAGTGTATGCAATGTAAGAGTGTTTGAAAACATTTTCGTGAGAGCCCTGATGATCATAGTCTAGACTCGAGAAAGAATCCTAGTTCGCTATGATCGAGGCTCTGATACCAAGCTGTCACACCCTGGCTTTGCGGAAGCGTGGGTTTGTTTGGTGTGACTTCTTAATACCATAGCAACAATCATAACAATGCTATATGATAAAAACATGAGATATTCATCCATTAATAAAGTTTAGAAAAATCCCATTTTTTTCAACAATCACAAAATACGTTACAAACCTTAACTTGATTTAATTGAGTTTATAAAGACTTAGCAAAAGACTTTAAACAATACTAGGTTTAGAGTTATGTAACCCGTCCAGGAAGAGGTTACACCTTCTAAACCCTGGATGACTTCTTTATTCAAACGCAGCTTGAAAATACGTGCATACCGTGCCAGATCCGTTAGTTTCCTGAAATACATGTAGTTTGAAAAGTCAACATAAAGTTGAGCGAGTTCATGTGTAAGTGAGTATGTACAAACATTTGAAAATGTTGTAAGTATGTATGAAAATTCCTGGTATGTAGCAATTAAGGAAAAAGAGATTGATTAATGTGTAGCTAATACATTAATAAGTGACATGGACTAGGAAGCACTTAAACCTGTAACGCGTATTTTATACCGGTCCTTCCGGCGGAACGACATAGTCACCACATGCAGCCGCACGCTGGCCCATGTGTGGGGCTCGCAACACCCGATAGATCTATCACTCATGCCTCTCGGTCCTTATACAAGGATTAATGGTCTTACGATAATAGCCTATCCAGTCACGTGATCTAGCAGTAAGTTCCTTAGCTAATCATACCGTGTATAAAACGTTTGTAGTAAATGTAACATGTATTTCACCCCCGCAGTTTAAAAACTGAAAACAGATAAGAGAAAAGGGGGACATGAACTCACTGAAGTGCGTCTCTAAAAAGTAAACTCCCTGTCAACCTGCTGTGCGACGACCTACACGTACTAACTTCTATTAGACGGACGGCCGTGCCTTAGCTTAA
Organism: Helianthus tuberosus; assembly: GCA_030545235.1. Taxonomy (NCBI): domain Eukaryota; kingdom Viridiplantae; phylum Streptophyta; class Magnoliopsida; order Asterales; family Asteraceae; genus Helianthus; species Helianthus tuberosus. The sequence continues at coordinate 11,911 of JARYGA010001840.1, forward strand.
GGTTTAATGTCTTTGGGAAATAGTTAGGCAACTATTTCGTAATTACACTTCGTAATTATTTTGTAAATATATTCCTTCCCAAGGATGGGGGTTTTCATACATGTGCGTTCGTATAACTTCGAAACATATTATTAAGTCTCACTTAATGTAATATATTTTATTTCATTTGTCCAAAATACTTCACTTCCAAAATATAAATATTTTTCCCAAAAATATTATATTTTATTCCATATAATATCCTTGTCAAAATACACACTTATGAGTATTTTCTGAAAATACGTAAGTTACGTTGTAAGGTTCGGGTGGTATAAATAATACCGGTGTAACTTAAAAATTTATTGTGAAGGCGTTCGTATTATTTTGGAGCCGTGAATATTCAGTGTATTCTAGTAATATTATTTTTACTCTAAAAATAATATTTGTATAATTCACAAAATAATCATAAAAATTACACAAGTGCTATTATGGAAAATATATATTCTAGATATATATTTTAGCAAGTTTTATTTTGTGAAAATCCCACCTCCGACACTTGGAAATTTTGTAAATAAAATTCATGGCGAAGTTTGTTTGGAAAAACAAGTCGAAAATATATTCATAACACTTGTCGTAAAAATATTTTCCAAGTGTTATATTTCTGGAAAAATTTCGCCAGAGTTTCCTCAGTAACTGGAGGTGGCCACGCTTTCAAGCGTATCATTTTCTTTTATAAATTCAACAAACAATGTTCCCAACATCAACAAACAATATTTCAACACTAAACTAGTAAAAAATATACGTAAGTCGCAAACACATGAACTTGCGGGTTATGTAAAACTGTGTAGTAATCTTCCAATATTCTTAGTAGATCTTTCTATCTTTGTGAATAAAATCGGTTTCTTGAAAATCTTATTTTTAAAGAAGATGCATTTATACAACTTCTAGTCCAATATTACAAAAATAATTCTTTGTTAAAACCTTTTGTTACACAAGTGTCTACACCCTTGTGTGTTCCCAAAATCACCTTTAGTTTATGAAAGATCCGGCTTCTAAAACATGATTTCATTTTACACTTGGTTCTTCGAAAATACCACTTGTAGATCTTTAGATCTACTAGTTTAGAATTCTATTTCATAAGAAAAAATCGTTTTTACACAAGTTCAGGTTTGTGAGTGAAAGGGTTCGTCATCTAGTTATTTTCACACTTAAACATACACTAGTTCATGTTCCATGAACATGACCTAGCGTGGTTAGATGGCGATCCGTTCCCCTACTAGCATTTAACAACAATAAATAATCATAACAAAACTAGTTTCAAAGGTTTTACACTAATATTCATTCTTTAACCACTTTGTTCATCACTTTTACTAGACTTTAAATTTTGCTTTCACATATTCATGATTTTTATCCGACGAATCTCTTATTAACCACTTTAGACAAAATCAATAGGGTGTTTAGAGTCACTTACTACTAGCTCAAGGCTAGGGAAGAAACTAGACGAAAAAAATGGGTGGTTAATAGCGATGTAGAGGGGTCCTTGTGATTCCGTAAGCACCGAGCCTCCTTATGTGATCTCTAACACCTTGGATTGTAGGTAAAATGGCAAGATAAAAATTTGAAAGTGGTGAAATAGTGCTAGTGGTGTTCGGCCGAACTTCAAGCAAGGAAGAGGGAGAGAGAACAATTTTTTTTTTAAGTGTTTATGAGAATGAAATGTTTATCCTCTTAGCATACTTATAATCCATGGATCCTAAATACCCACTATGTAATTTGTATGAAAGATATTAGACATAGATCAATAAAATATTTAAAATTGCAAGGAGTGTGTCCCCCACATGGGGACCGATCAGTTGAAGGGGGAAGTATTTAGTTGATTTATAATTATATAGTTAGTGTTAGTTAGTTAATTAGGAGGTTAAATTAGAGTATTAGTGGGTTATGAATTATAAAGGGTGTTAGGGTATTCGGGGACCCTAACTAGCTCAGAAAAGGTAAAATAATGTCATTGACAATATTTTTATGTTCCGGGTAAAGTCCGGTTATTCGGTTGGATACTAGTCCGTTAAAGTGCCAAATAATTATTTAAAGTGTCGTTAATATTATTTCTTTTAGTGACACAATGAATTCCTGACACATTGGAAAGTGTTTAGTAATATTTTTCTCATGTTTTTGCACTTTACTAGTTTATTTAAAGTGCATAATTTTTGTACTTCAAGTACGTTTTAGGCACATCCGGTCACTATAACAATCACCTAGTGACGCAGTTCTACAATCCTCACCTCCCTACACTCCCTACTAGTGTAGTAAACTATTCCCGGCTCATAGTGGCCTTAGAGACAGTAATTGTCTGATGCTGGCTATGTCAGCATGTTTACTGGGTTATTCGTATAGTGTGCTCACTGTGCTTTTTCTGCATCAAGGTTGTCACTGATGTTTGTGTAAATAATGGAGTGACAGTAATAAGGTATGATGCATGTATGTGTACGTATCAGAATTCAAGTAGCAGTTTAATCACAACTGTAAGTAAGCACATTAATTAACCAGTAATTAAATATTAATTTGTTGGTACGGATACCTGGTTTGGTGAGGGTTGTCACAGAAATCTTGTTTGAATGACCCCTCTTTCTGAAATAGTAGGTCTTTATGCTTAATGATATCTAGGGTATTATCCCGGGACTTCTAATTTTTCGGAAGCAATGGCCTAGTCCCCGTATAATACTTTTCGCTTGCTCGAAATATAGCACCACCCTTAGCATAAAAAATGATGAAGCATTGCAAAATGCTAATCATGTGCTGTTGAAGACAAGATTCTCTAAAGGGAACACACCTAAAGTCGAAGCCATCATCTCTCTGATTTTAAGCAATAGCCTGAGCTCTCATGGCCCTCGCATTTTAACCCTTTACAGATATCATCTAGGTATACTCACCTGTAAGACTGAATATTGGGATCTGGATACGGGAGTATCTTCTGAGATGGGACACGCGAATAAGTTTAAGTTTTTAAAACACTTAATTCGTATCTCGAAATAGTTGAACTTTGTGTGAAAATTTAAGTGGATCAGTATACTGACAATCTAAGTGAATCGTTTAGATCTTAAAATGTTTAAAGCTTAACGGTGTTGGTGATTTGTCTCATAAACTGATATGATCCTCTTACACAAACTCACAAAAATATTGTTTGTAAATGTTTCTTTACTGCACATTCTGTTAGAATCAAAAATCCAAAAAGATTTTCAGTGTGTTTTAGCATAAATTTTTGATATATATAAAAAGATTTTCGACAACTGATGTTGAAAAACTGATTTTCAAAATTCCAAGTGCTAAACATGAAGAATAGAAGGTTTGGGAAAGTTTGTTTAAGATGTTTTAGATGAAAAATTGTTTGAAAAGAAAAATGGTATTTCTTCAAGTGGTTCATCAGAGATTAACATTGTAAAATCATTTATTATTTGATTAATACCTGCAAGTGGTACATAAATTTGTCAAATTTTAAATTTGTGAAATTTATTGTGTGGTAGAGATTGTGCAGGATAGCTAGGTTCCTGATTATAGTGTCATAGAGAGTCAGATTATGATCCTGATCCTTTAAAAGTCAGGCTACGATCCCAAGCACAACTTAAGGGGGAGTCTGCTAACAAAGGGGAGTCTGAAGATAGTAGAGCCAGAGTTAGATCCTGAAGATCACGCAAATTGCAGATGCTGATGAACTTAAGGAATCAAGAGATCTGATCAAGAGAATTAGAAAGCTCGAGATTCAGATTCAAAAATTATGAAGATGATAGATCAACATCTAAGGGAGAGATTGTTTGAGGATGTTTTACATTGTCAGATACTTCAAGAGAGAACAAGAAGACTGATAAAGACTGAAGATTGAAGACTCGACATTGAAGACTTCGTCAACATTCAAGGGGGAGTCTGTTGATGCATATGTCTGTCGACTTCGTCTTGTATCGAGTCTTGTTTATGTATAGATAGATCAGGGCACGTTATTCGAGAATATGAGAAATATGTGTTGTATGGGTATTTCACACGAAATGACAAACTATCATTTCGCACGAAATCAACTGGGTATTTCGCACGAAATAGCCATTTCGTGTGAAGTTGATTTCGCATGAACAGTTTCGTGCGAAATAGGCTGCCCTATAAATACCTGTTGTGCCTTGTCATTTGTAACTTTTTGGTTTCAGTGCCGAACTGCTGCCGAAGTGTCTACTCGCTGTAAAACATTGTTATTTCAATCAAAAAGACAGTTTAAAGTGAATTGCAAGCTGAATCACCTCAATACGTTTGTTTCCGCCTCTCGTATTGAGCAAAAACTCTTCTGAACGACTCGTTAAGGTTGCACAACGATCCTACATATAATTCCTTTATACCGTTATTTAACCATCATCTTCCCCAAAAAACCCTAACCCACAAAATCGAAGCAGATCATCTTCCCCAAAAAACCCTAATCCCAAAACGAATCCCCTGCAACAAAACGGCTCCGATGAGTCTCACCCACAAAGTATGACGGCTTCCACAGCTCACGCCCTTGTAAAATCATCATGCGACAGCACATTTTACACAATAATTATGCTACTCCACCATCACTAGCCACCCCGAAGTCACCAAAAAGGTGAAAAGCCAAAAAGGACGTGATCGAGCTGGCTGTGAATATATCACAAAAACCGCGGTGGAGAAAAACTACTTCCAGATAAAGAAGCTGAGCACTCGAAAAGGTCTGACGCCACTTGAGATTGGGGCGCTTCACGACTGTCTAGAGATGGTAGCCGAAACGTTGGAAGAGCTTACGGAAGTTGAGAAAGACCTGGAGGAGTACCACACCAAGAAATCCCTACAACAGCACGCTAACGATCTCAAGACGCTTATGAGCTCCACCATCACCGACCAGGAGACTTGTCTTGACGGCTTCTCTCACGGTGGTGCTTCGATTTTGTGGGTTAGGGTTTTTTTTGGGAAGATGATGGTTAAATGGGAGAAGATGATGGTTAAATAAGGGTATAAAGGAATTATATATATTTAATTTAGTTTACTAATTATTAATATGTTAAATTAAAATCAGATGGACAAAATTGCCCCTGCACAAAAAGACAAAATAGGCAGGTTGCAACAGTAAAAAAATGGGGTTTTTGAATTTTGGACTAAAATGGCAATAAAAGTGAAACCACAGGGACCCAGATTTAAAAAGTTTGAGATTTGGACTAAAATGGCAAAAGTG
>JARYGA010001841.1:0-35200 GCA_030545235.1 Helianthus tuberosus
TTTTCACGTTAGCTAAGGTTTTGGCATTTTCATGCCACTAAGTATGGATAGTCGCCAGTTAGGGCCATACTCCAGTTTACATACGATCCTTGGGCTTGTCCCCAGTTATCCTTGGGCTTGTCCCCAGCTTTATCTTATAATGGCTTAGTCCCAAGTTATGTTCTATTTCAGGTCTTCGAAGTTAAACAACCAAGGATCCTTGGTCCTTACTTCATACTAAGGTTTGTTCTATGGTTATCCTGTTTATAGTATTAAGAGTTAGGATCCTAACTTGGATCCTCAGGTATGATCCTTAACTATTTTGATTTTATTCATTGATTATTTGAATAACCCTAATACTTTGACAACTGAACTCATGATCCTTAAAATACACCACTTTTTGAAATTTTCAACTATAGGATATTTGATCCTGGATCATATCCTAAACAATTGAAAAATAAAATAACCACAAGGATATCAACACAGGATATAGCCAAAAAGTTAAAGTCATTTTATTCACAAAAGCTTAAACCCTTTTTAGGTTGTCAAAATTACCTACCCCGAGCATCTACCAGCAATACGTGGCCCGTCCGCTGGGGTAGGTAAAGGGTGTCCATTGTTCATAGGTTTTTCAAGTGCAGGAATCAAAAGACGGCAGGATCACAATGGCTTCATCCCCCAAACAGAGGATCCCTCCACCATTTGTAATCCTACCTATTGTTCAAAGGATCATCCATGATCCTCAACCCTAGTTACTATTGTTTGAGTACAGACCAACCATTGTTCAATCAAAACATCATCAAAAGAAAAAAACTACTACCAAATTTAAAAATTGGGCTCCGGCTACGTCTAAGAATGTCCATCATTGCCCAATCATGCAGCCTTCACTTTCGCTGCATCTTCGTCCCCTCCAGCTTCGGTATCCTTCACCAAATCCTTTCCACTACCTCCGGCCTCGATCGCCAAAACCTCCTCAGCCTCCTCATCATCTTCCAGATCAACTAATCTCGCCTTCCAGCCCCCAACATCCCAGCTGCTTCTGTCGAAGTTAGGATCTTGAGCTTCCTGGGCCATCTTTAGTTTTGTCTGATACATTGTGATGGCAGCGGAGACCTTTGCACCTTCCACGAGCTCATGTTTCTCGTAGTCAATGTCAATCAAGATTTTAGCTATTTGAGTCTTGGCATCTTTAAGGGCTTTTTCAAGATCAACAATCTTAAGATCCTTGAGCACTGCAACTTGTTGGAGGTCAGCAATCTTCTTATCCAGCTCCTCAACGCTCCCCACGTAGTCTTCAATCTCAGCAAATTTCTTCAAAAAAGACAAAGGAATTCCAAATCAGATGATCCTCAAATGAGTAGGATACCTAGGCAGAATTGGTGATCCTCACGTCATTGAAGTATTCAAGGAACTGGTGGCGGATCAGTGGCAGGCCCTGAAGGTCCTCTGTATCAGAGGTTTTCCTCTTCTTGCCACCCCTTCCTTTAGTGGGTGCCTTGGGGATGGAGACGCTAGGGCTGGCAGTGGTCTTCTTCTTCTTCCTGGATCGAACAGTATCAAGATCGGTCATGTTGAACTGGGAGGCAGGTTTGGAAGATTTTCCGGCACCTACACATTCAAAGCAAGATAAGTATCTTTATCCTATTTCTATTTAACTATTTATTTAAATCTTTAACTATATAAAAAGCAGGATACTTACTTGACATGGTGACTGAGCCTGAGGATACCTCTTGAGAATCCTGGGTGATTGTCTTGAATGATCTTGTTTGAGGGCCGAGTCTTCTAAAAATAGCAAGCCTTTCCTTAGTATCAGGAGATGGTATGAGATGCGAAACAGAGATAGCTGTATAACATAAAACAAAAGGGGGTTAGTGATCCTTATACAAAAACAAGACTACCTGGTGATTCTTCTCAGGATCCTCTGGCCTACCATGAGTGGACCATTTCCTTGGTAGATCCTTTTCGTTTGGAATGGTATCCCTTCTGACAAAGAAAAAGCGTCGTTTCCAGTTTGTATCGTTCTTGGTGGCCTTAAAAATGGGATGTTCTTTGCCGGGTTTTCGCTTAAACAGATATCGGTGGGATCCAAACGTTGTGAGATCATACATCTCTGCCAGTTCCGACATTCCTAAATCAATCCCTTCCTGCTCGATGATCCTTTCAAGGGTATATAAGACCCTCCAGATCATCGGCATAGCCTGGATGTAAGAGATGCCGGTTAAGGAGAAAAAGGATTGGGTAAAAGCTGGAAAAGGATAGGTATATCCTATGGTGAATGGGGTAACTGGAAAGGCAACCCATGTCTCGGAAGTGTAGTCGCTCAGAACAGTGGGATCAAAGGGTTTGAAAAAGGCGTTCGCCGGAAAGCAGTGCCGGATTTTATCTACTTGTGCATCGTTAAAGCAACACCTCTCATTCGTTGAGTCTTTGATGATCCCTTGACTCTTCAAGGGGCTATCCTTCTGGTGATCCTTGGCGGGGGAGGACCGGGGCATCATTCTTAACGCGATATTGGTAAAGAAATAAAAACAGAGTAAGAGAAGGAGAACTAGGAGAAGAGATACCTGATTGATCTTCGGTTGAGAATTTAAAGGGAAGTTCTCTTGGATTTAAATGCAAATTGATCCTATCTCTAACTCCTATTTATAATGATGATTTGCAGGATTGTCACTTCGGTGACGTCAGGTTTGCAACGGCTTGTCCGTCTACAACGGCTAGTTATCCGTTAGTTTGTTGCGAATAAGATCAACAAAATACAACTCGTTTATTTACAATATAACTCCTTATAGTTTGGGGGCAATTGTTAGGGGTGGATTTCTAAATGACCCGTGATCCTCAATTATTATCCTGCTTGGTGATCCTTACTTCTGTGGCAGTTAGTGATCCTCAGAAGTGCTTCAGGATCAGGATCATGGATCATCCTAAGGATCCTTATACTAATGATTGTCTGCTTTGAATTCGTAATTGTTTTGCAGGAGTATCAATTGGACTTGGTCTTGGCGATATTCCTGGAGTATATTCCTTGAAGTATTCCGCACGTGCTTGGCTGAAAATGGATGTTGTGGAGTCGTGGAGGACTTGCACCTTTTGCGGAACATTAGTTACGTAGATATTTTCTAATTTAAAAGGGGTAGCGAGCTAATTAGACAACACTTTTTGCTATTTTTGGCTACACACACACACACACTCATACAACTGCTCTCATCAACTTTCGCTAACACACTTGGCAATTACACACATTTTCTACACAACACACTATAGTGATCCTTGTACTTAGCTCGCTATCATCCGAAGTTATAACAGATTATTTGTTTAATTTAAGTTGGAGATCGGTAGTTTCCATCACCCGGGGTTTTTTGTGTCGGAGATCAACTCCTGATCAAGGGCTTTTTCCCCGTATAAATCTTCGTGTCATTTGTTCATCATATTTCATAGTGATCCTTATTATTGTTCATCAATTCAAGCATCATACCCCGTAATAAAGAGTTTGGTTGCATTATCCTAGTCTGATTTTTGACCAAAACACCCATCTTCCTTTCTTAGCTCCTAATCTCTTTTTCAAGTTGTTGACAATTATCTTGTTTGAGGATTCAGCTTGTCCATTTGCTTGAGGATGTACCGGAGTAGATGTGATCATTTTGATTCCCCAACTCTTGCAAAAGTCAGTAGTCCTCTTGCTTATAAACTGGGATCCACTGTCACAAATGATTTCAGCTGGTACTCCAAACCTGGTCAGGATATTCCTCTTTATGAAGGATACTACTTCTTGGTCTCTAACTTGAACAAATGCTTCAGCTTCAACCCACTTAGAGAAATAATCAGTCATTGCCAGCATAAAGACTTTTCCTCCTGAAGCTTTTGGTAATTTCCCTACTATGTCCATCTCCCATTTCATGAATGACCAAGGGGAAGCTATAGGATATAGTTGTTCAGCTGGTTGATGTAGTATGTTACTGTGCCTTTGACATGCATCACATCTTCGAGCATATTATGTAGCATCTTTTTTCATTGTCGGCCAATAGTATCCTGTTCTTAATACTTTCGAGAATAATGACCTGCCCCCAGTGTGGTTACCACAATCCCCTTCGTGTATATCCTGAAGCACTTCCTTCGTTTCAGGATCCTCCAAGCATCTCAGGTATGGTCCTACAGGAGATTTCTTGTACAAAACATTATTTATAATAGTGAATCGTGATACCTTCATCCTAAATGCCTTAGGGTTTTCTTCTCTAGGGATGTGCCCTTCCTTGAGATATCTTATGATTGGAGCCATCCAGGATTCAACACCCTTATCAGGATCATGACCAGGATCCTGGATGCTTGTTACCTCCTTATCCTGAGCTTTGAAGGAATCCACAACAGGATACAGGATATGAAGTATCGGTATTTGGGTTCCCTCTGGTATCCTGACTGATGATCCTAAGTTTGCCAAGGCATCCGCTTCAGCATTATCTTCTCTTGGTACCTGTTCAAGTATAAAAACATCGAAATATCCTGCTAATTTTTTGAGAATATCGAGGTACTCGATTAACTTCTCACCTTTAACTGCATAGGATCCATTAAAATGATTAGTGATTAACAAGGAGTCAACATATACTTGCAAATTCTTGATATTCATATTTTTAGCCAACTCTAATCCTGCAATTAAAGCCTCATATTCTGCTTCATTATTAGTAGCAGGAAATTCACACCTAATAGCGTGGGGTAATATGTCCCCCTGTTGCGATTTTAGTAGTATTCCCAATCCTACTCCTCTAACATTTGATGCTCCATCGGTGTATAATGTCCAGGATCCTGAGGATTCTCCTAACTGTTGGACTTCTAGGTCTACTTCATCCTAAATATCACTACTGAAATCAGCCACAAAGTCAGCTAGAGCCTGTGATTTTATGGCATTTATAGGTTCATATACTAAGTCATAAGCACTTAACTTCACTGACCACTTGGCCATCCTGCCTGACATCTCAGGTTTCCTAAGCACATTTTTAACAGGATAATTGGTTTTAACATGAATCCTATGTGTCTCAAAGTAATGTCTAAGCTTCATCGATGCCATAACTAGAGCCAATATTAATTTTTCTAAATGAGAATATCTAGTTTCAGCATCTAATAAACTTTTACTAACATAATAGATAGGATATTGCTGACCTTCATGATCCTTTACAAGGACGGCACTTACAGCATTCCCTGATACTGCGAGGTATAGGGATAGTGGTTCACCATTTTCGGGCTTCATTAATAGAGGTGCAGTTGAAAGATAATGCTTCAAATCCTGCAGGGCTGCTTCATGCTTCTCTCCCCACTCGAACTTCTTATTTTTCTTCAGGATATCATAAAATTCTTTGCATTTTTCCGAGGATCTTGAAATAAATCTATTTAGTGCTGCCACTTGCCCTGTCAATCGTTGAACATCCTTCATATTTGAAGGTGATTTGATATCCAAGATAGCTTTAATCTGCTCTGGGCTCGCCTCTATTCCTCTTTTAGTCACCATATATCCTAGAAACTTTCCTGCCCCCACTCCGAAATGGCACTTAGCAGGATTTAGCTTCATGTTATACTGATCCAGGATATCAAATGCTCCCTTAATATCCTGGAGGTGATCCTCTGCCTTCTTAGATTTTACCACCATATTGTCGATGTACACCTCCATAGTGTCCCCCAGCTTGTCTTTAAACATCATGTTCACCAATCTCTGATACGTTGCACCTGCATTTTTCAAACCAAAAGGCATAGCAGTATAACAATAAATACCTGTAGGTGTCATGAAGGCAGTATCCACCTGGTCTGAAGGTTCCATTTGAATCTGCTGAAATCCTGAGGATGCATCCATAAATGTTAACATCTCGTGGCCGGCAGTAGTATCTACCATTGCATCAATATGAGGAAGAGGAAACGGGTCTTTGGGACAAGCTTTATTCAAGTCTGTGTAATCTACACAAACTCTCCATTTCCCATTTTTCTTCTGTACCACGACTACATTTGCTAGCCATCTTGGAAACTTGACTTCTCTGATCATTTTAGATTTCAATAACCTCTCCACTTCTTCCTGAATGATCATATTTCGCTCCGGAGCGAACTTCCTTCTCTTTTGTTGGACAGGTTTGAATGATCTGTCAATACCGAGCTTATGTGTTATAATATCTTTGGAAATGCCTGTCATATCCTCGTGCTTCCACGCGAATGTTGACATCCTGCACTTCAAAAAGTTAGTTAACTGTTCTTCAATATCCCGAGGGATATTGGTTCCTACGAGCACCGAGATATCCGGGTTATCCTGATCCAGGATAATTTTCTTCATATCCTACTCTGAAGCCTCCACGATATCCTGGGCCCGCATCTTTAATTGCTATGCTGCAGTAGGCTTGGCTGAGGATTTCATTGATGATGAGTAACATTCTTCGCCTCCTGCTGATCACTATCAACCTTGACAACCCCCAAGGGGTAGGGATCTTGATGCATTGATGATAAGTTGATGGCACAACTTTCATATCATGGGTCCATGGCCTACCCAATATGATGTTATAGCAGGATAGGGAGTCCATCACACAGAAACATTGTATTGAGTTGACCTCTTCAACATATACTGGTAACTTTATCTCTCCCACTGTGTTCCTAGCCTCTCCACTGAACCCAACAAGCACGGTGGATTTCGAAGTGATATCCATTGGAGATACATTCATTCTTTTCAAAGTCTCTAATTGGATTATGTTGAAGGAGCTGCCATTATCTACCAATATCTTGCGTACAAAATGGTTAGCCACATATAATGTTATTACCAGAGCATCATGGTGAGGATCCTGGACAATATCACTGTCATCACTTTCGAATGTGATCACTTTATCAGTTGTGTGGGTAGTCATCCTGGCTGGTTTATCTCCCCTTTCAGCCTTAGCTTCCTTTGCATGTCTCTTGGTCACAGAATACGAAGTCCCACAAATGTCAGATCCTCCTGAAATAAAGTTGATTATCTTGGCATCCGCAGGAGGTGATGCTGCTCGTTCAGGATCCTTCTCAGTATCCTGACCCTTATTCTTCTTTCTTCCTAGGAGATCCTTCAGATATCCCTTGCTTAGAAGATAACTTATTTCTTTTCTTAGAGCAATGAAATCCTCAGTTACATGTCCGAAATCTTCGTGGAAGGCACACCATTTGGACTTATCCTTCCAATCAGCTTTTTGTTGATTCTTCCGAGGCCACCTGGTTTTGTCTCCTAGACCCTGCATAGCATACATCAGTTCAGGTATGTTAACAGAAAAGCAATATTCAGATAATTCAGGATACTCCTCAGGATCCTCGTCTTCAACAGCATTCACTTTCTTGCTGTCATTTCTGCCATACGGCTTAGAGCGATATGGTTTAAACGAGGATTCTGACTTCCTATTAGTTAACTCATAAGTGGTGGACGAGTTCATCCTCTCTTGCATCTTTTTGTCATCCTCCAGTCGAATATATCTTAGTGCCCTATTTTGAGCTTCGTCCAAGTTCCTGCATGGGTTCATTACAAGATCTTGGTAAAATTGAGAATCTTTTTGCAGCCCCATCTTGAAAGCTTGAACAGCTGTTGCAACATCAAGATGTGGAATATCCAAGGATTATCGGCTAAACTTGTTCACATAATCTCTTAAGGATTCCTGAGGTCCTTGAGTTATCCTGTAGAGATCACTTGTTAGTTTTTCAAAACTTTGACTGCAAGAAAATTGACTATTGAATAAATTCACTAGGTGAGCAAATGATGTAATCGAATGTGGGGGAACATTTAAAAGCCATTTCAAGGCCGATCCTGTTAAGGTAGAACCAAAACCCTTGCATAGGCATGCTTCCTTGAGTTCCGGAGGGATAGGGTTAATCTCCATTCTTTCCCTATACTGGGCAATATGCTCTTCAGGATCCGTAGTTCCGTCATAGAGCTTCATGTTGGGGGTTTTAAACCTTTTTGGGATTTCAGCATCACAAATAGGATATGCAAACCGAGATATCCTGTGGCTGTCTTGGGACACTTCTGGAATTGGCTGGACCACCCCAGGTACACTGGATATCATGTCCTTTAATTTCTGGAGCTCCCTAGTAAATGCTGACTTCATACCTGCATCCTGCAAAGATCCACTATTGTTAGTAGCAATAGTATTATTATTATTTGACACGTTACCGGTCTGAGGATTCTGGCCATATCCTAAAGCATATTGTAGGATCGGTATTGTCACCGTTCGATTGCGTATCGTACGTTTGACGTGCGGAAACCGTAAACGTACGTGATCTAAACACACAATAACGTACTCGGAACGTGATTTTACTATAAAGATGAACGTGTAGATACAAAATCACTTGTAGGAGAGACTTTCTCTCTCTAGTTTCTCTCTCTAGAAACACACACTACACCTTTACAACTTGTAAGATCTAAAGTCTAATATCTAACCTAATTACATCATAAACACTCCTATTTATAGGGTCAAGGGACTTTAATGAAAGTTCACTAATTACAATTATGCCACCTTGCCTTTTTCCACTAAATAAGACATTTACGATTCGGTTTTCTTCCAATCTTCACTACCGTTTAGATTGACGTAGGCGATAGACATAACGTGCATCAACAAACTCCCCCTTGGATATTGCCGTAGTCAATCTTTAATCAGATTTGTAGTGACTTGATTTTCTCTCTCTCTCTTGATTCATCTTTGACTTCTTCAGCAAATTTAGACTTCTCCTAGCTCAAACAGAATCCCGGTGGATCTGACTTCAGCTTTCAGTAGTCTCTTCAGGCTCCCCCTTTCATCAAGCTTCCGTGCTTTTGGGATCGACACCTGGCTTTTTGTAGCCAAAGAATCAATAAACCTACACATCTCAAGCTTCTCGTAAGACAAAATGATTTGTTTCTAAAAGAATACACTCATCATTTCTCAAACAAATAACAAAAAAAAATTGTGATTCAAATTAATGAATCATCTAGACGTTTTGTGTATATTCTTCCAATTTCTCAACATTTTAACCAAACCAATAGTTCATCTTGTTTAGCCTTTAAGATTTTGAATATCAGCTCTTCAACATCAGTTGTCAAAAATCTTTTTGAATTTTTCAAAATTAAAAGCTAAAACACAATCTTTTTGGTTTTTGAAGAAAGAGAAATGTAATGCAGTAAAGAAATATTTACAGACAATATTTTTGTGAGTTTGTGTAAGAGGATCATATCAGTATCTGAGACATATCACCAACACCATTAAGCTTTTAATCGTTTTAAGTTCTAAACGATTCACGTTGATTGACGATATAATTGTCCTCTTAAGCTCAATCTAAAAACTTTCGAAATGCTTACCGATACGTTAAGGTATATTCATTTTGCACTAAATTCTTATGGACCCCACGATCTCAGCATATCCCCTCATCATGCAATACACTAACTCAAGTAATGCCTTTAAACTTTTATCAACTGTGATTTGTGCGAAAACAAAGCAGAATGTTTAAACATTAACAATCAGGTCGATACTTCCGTATACGCAGAGAAAGTCCAATGTTTAAACAAAATAAGAAAAATAAAACAAGTTGAAGTTGTTTAGGCTTTAACCACCAGGTCGATACTCCCGTATACGCAGAGGAGGTCCAAAGCTTAAACGAAACACCAAAGAAAATAAAGCAGAACGTTTAGGCAACAACATCCAGGTCGATACTCACGTATACGCAGAGGATATCCGATGCTTAAACAAAATAAAGAAATAAAACAAGTTTAAATCTTTGCAAAATGAAATGCACAATCACAGTGACTTTTTAGCAAAGTTGTGAAAGTTCACATACTTAACCAGTTTTATGTCTTTCGACAATCAGCGATTACCGAGTAGGCACACAGTCAAGAAGGACAAAACTAAGTACTATGCTTTCAACCATGTTTACCACTAGAACTAGGCTTTTACATTTAGGTTTGTATCGTTATCGCAAATCTACTAGTCTAGCTGAGCCTATCGTCACATCTTTAGTGAGACCGATTATCACATTTTAACTTTCCATTTCTTTAGCATGCTGTGATAGTCCACTGATTTACTATCATTTCCTCTTTTTCACAACAAAAACTCATTTTGAATTTTTTAATGTTTTTGATATTTTCAAATTTTCTAATTTTTTTAAAATTTTACTCCCCCTAAAATCAAAATATGTTTCAATTTTGATTTTCTGAGAAAATTTGAAATCAAACTGCACAAACTTGACAACTTGATGAGAATCACTTCAATTCTCCATCCACTTGATGTAAACAATCAGAACTCCCCCTCACAACAAACTATTTTCCCATTGTGATTTCAAAACACTTAAGTTTGTTTTAATCAAAATGGTTTTTCCGGAAAATATTAGTTTGTGTGACTTTTCACAAATTTGGGGTTACTTCATCACCTTGTTCTCTTCAAATTGCTACTTGTACGAAAGAAGAATTAAGTACAACTTAATGTCCTTAATTAGTCTTTTGAAAGTCGAAATATCACCAGAGTGAAATTTCTCAAGAAATATGCCGATTCCTACTCCACAATTACCAACCTGGGAGTTCCGGCAAGTCAGTTTTTTCATTTAAACAGTTTCACCCAAGCCTGACTGTCCTTGGGTTTTGAATTCTTGTTTATCAATGGAGGAAAATTTGTATTATCCATTGTTAGACTAGAACCCTCAGTTTTTACTTCAACAAATGGCTCCTCTGGTTTTAATGAACCAGAATCATTGCCTGAATTTGGCTTGTCTGACTTTAATGAGCCAGATTCATCGCCTGAAGGTGGCTTGTCTGACTTCAACATGTCAGATTCATCGCCGACCTTTTCCTTTTTTACCTCCTTTTTTGTTTTTATCTCCTTTTCTGTCCTCAGATTTGTATCTGATGAATG
Organism: Helianthus tuberosus; assembly: GCA_030545235.1. Taxonomy (NCBI): domain Eukaryota; kingdom Viridiplantae; phylum Streptophyta; class Magnoliopsida; order Asterales; family Asteraceae; genus Helianthus; species Helianthus tuberosus. The sequence continues at coordinate 10,833 of JARYGA010001841.1, forward strand.
CGTTTTGCTTGAATTGTTGTTCTTTGATGAGCAAGACGATTTATCAGAACTTTTATCTGTTTTACCAGTTGTATCCGAGGACAAAATCCTTTCAAAATATTCTCGAGCTTTCTTTCTTTTCTTTCTCAATCGATCTTTTTGCCCTTGTGAAAGTTTAACTTTCGGTTCTTTCATTTCTTGTTGTTTCTGTACTCTGGGCTTTTCATCGACTTTGACTGGTTTCATCACTCTTTTCTGAGATACATCCCTCGATCTTCCCATTGATCTCATTGGGCAATCTCTGGCAATGTGACCTTTGATTTGGCAATTATAGCATCTCCTTGTCTCAAACCTCTGTCTCTGGCAGTTAACAGCAATGTGTCCTTGACAACCACAATTGTAACACATTCTGTTATCGTACCATGTACCACCTTCAGTCCAAACATTCAAATCATAGCACTGTTTGGCTTTGTGGTAATCATCACTCCTCTTGAAACCTTGATTTGGCATTTGAGCTCTGTTGTCCAACCTGCACCACACATCACCAACTTTTTGTGAATTTTGATTTTTCAATTTTTTAACTTTTTGTTTCTGTTCTACAACCTTCTTAACAGGTTTTTGCTTTGAGCATTCACCTATTTCAGTGGATTGCAAAACAGTATTTTGAAATTTTTCTTGAAATTCTAAAAATAAATTCTTTTTGTCAATTTTTACTTTTTCATTTTCAAAATCTTTTTCTTTTTCTTTCAAAATTTTGTTTTCCAATGTCAAACTGTCTAAATCAATTAACAGTTTAACATTTTCAGATTTCAATCTTTCATAATTTTCCTGCAATTCAAGAATCTGTTTGTCATCAGATTTCTTCTCATCATTCAATTTTTTTATTTCCAATGCCAAACTCTCTGTAAACTTCAATAGTTTGGAATTGTCTGATTCAAATTTTTCACAGTTTAAGCGCAACTCCAGAATCTGTTCATCACAAGCTTTCTTCTCCTCCCTTAAAGCTGAAATTTCATCAACAAGTTTCTTAACCACTCGATCATTTTCTTCAGATTTCATTCTTCTAGTCTTTTGTGTTTCAAGTTCTTGAAATTTGATCTTTTCGATGAACATAATCAAAGTCACGTCTAAATTTTTATCCTTCATCTCTAGCAAACACTTTCTCCCTACATCACCTGGTAAAACTTTTACCAACTTTTCAATAAATTCCTCGTTCGTTTTGCTTATCTTCAATTTTCCCATCTCCCTAACCAACTTGACATATCTTTCAATCAAATCCTCAATTGATTCTCCTTTGATACCTGCAAAATTTTCAAAATTTTTCAGTGCAGTATAAACCTCGGAATTCATTTTTTTTCGGTGATGAAAAATACTCAAACAAATGATTCTTCAATTTGAGTAACAAACTGATCAAGTGTTGATTAGTTAGAGTAAACGTGCACACTAATGATGATTTTCTACCTTCTTGAGTGTTCACAAAATTTCAATTTTGATGATGTATGAAAACCGACAACTTTCACATATTCTTTTGTAATCGGTTCACACAATTTAATAATCTTTCACGATTGTCAATTAACCACTGATTGGACCTCTCAAATCTCGATCAGACAAGCAACTTTATATGCTAACACTTATCACCTTTCACACAATTCGATTAGGCCTTTCATTTTGAACAAATAGAAACCGACAATTACATGTGTACACACTTATCAATGAATTCAATTTACAACACAATGATGATGATGTATGAATGATCACATGAACGAACACCTTGAAAACCACAAAAGCGATATCAATCTTAATACGTGTCCACTAAAGCGATATCTGTCTTTAACAACGACCTTTTGAGTGAAACCCCACTGGACACTATGAGCGATATCTAATTAACCATTAAAACGAAATCACTAGGACATAAAAACGAAACCCCTACTTAACATGCCATACGAACGAAATCACATGTACTTGGAGCGAAATCACTTCTAAAAATGACTTATGAGCGAAACCTAATGTTCTATGAGCGAAATCTCGTGTAAGAATGTCCCTTTGAGCGAAATCACTCGTAAGAAATGTCCTAAAAGCGAAACCTCTCACTACGTGACCCTAAAAGCGAAACCTAGCTGAAAAATCCGACCGAAAAACCTCGAAAACTCCTAAACGACTAGGAATCTAAACATGAAACTTGGTAGGGTTTTGAAACACGTATTTTCGCACACAATATCAAAAATTCGGACAAATCGGACCGTGAAATCACGTCCAATTTGACGAAATACCGTGAAAAATGTGTAAAACGTGAAGAATAAGAAAACTAGATGAAATCGGATCTGAATCGGCTCAAATCCGGTACGAAAACGATGTGTTTGATCAAGCAATTGAGCTCCTAGCTCTGATACCACTTGTAGGATCGGTTTTGACACCGTTCGATTGCGTATCGTACGTTTGACGTGCGGAAACCGTAAACGTACGTGATCTAACACATGATAATCGTACTACGAATGTGATTTTACTAAAAGATGAACGTGTAGATACAAAATCACTTGTAGGAGAGACTTTCTCTCTCTAGTTTCTCTCTCTAGAAACACACACTACACCTTTACAACTTGTAAGATCTAAAGTCTAATATCTAACCTAATTACATCATAAACACTCCTATTTATAGGGTCAAGGGACTTTAATGAAAGTTCACTAATTACAATTATGCCACCTTGCCTTTTTCCACTAAATAAGACATTTACGATTCGGTTTTCTTCCAATCTTCACTACCGTTTAGATTGACGTAGGCGATAGACATAACGTGCATCAACACATATCCTGAGCTCATCACAGTTGACATCCTGACTGAGGAGGGTATTTCAGGAGTATAATTCTGAGAATGGCTAGGCACAATATTTCCCCTGTTATCCTCAGTATACACGGCCGAACTGAAGTTCAGAGTTCTGGGTTGTAAAGGAGTGACAATATCCTCAGCGGGCCTGCTTGAGCTAGATTTCAAGAGTTGTATTTCTCTCATCAGCATTTGGTTTGTTTCCTGTTGCTGCCTCATCTGTTCCTGTACACTACCAAATAAGGTTAGAATTTCATAATTAGAAGCCAAAACAAGACCAGATCCCTGAGTGCTCCGAGTAGGGATAATATCCTAAGGTTGTGAAGAAGCTTGCATCCTTGGAGGAGGTGGTGGAAGCACCGAACCAGTAGTAATAGAAGTTGCAGTAGACACGGTGGGGGAGCTCATGTTTGATCTTGAGGCCATTGTAAATAATGTGGCAAAAAGTTTTGAGAATAGAAAACCAAGTAATGATTTCACAAAGGTTTTTAGCAAAGATAGCACCACTTGCCCCACGGTGGGCGCCAAATTGTTTTGGTCAAAAATTACCGAAGCAATTAAGTGATCAAATTAGTCAAGTGAGGTAGTGTGCTATGAAGGTGTGTTGAAAATATGCTGATTAAGTTGTTTGCAAAAACAGTTTTCAGGATACGGCTCAGGATATTGAGTTGTATCTATGATCAAACTATGAGCAAAAAGTAAAGGGGGTGACACGAGATATACGAGGAAAGCCCTTGATCAATCTAGATCGCCGGCACAAAACCTCAGGAGCTGACAATCGCAGCTGCCTTGTTCTTCTTATTTCTTTAAACGTCAGGATACAGTGCAGGATACTGATCAGATCGCTAAGTGTTACAATGCTTTTTGTGAAAGTGAAAGTTGCGAGAGAGTAAAGTGTGAGAGAGCAGTGAGTGTTGTTGTGTCCTATTCGATCTGATTTATCCAATTATTTATAGCTAAGAATTATAAACAAAAACTCCTATAAATGTGGGATGCTTCTGAATATTCCATAGTTAACGTTATGGATCGAGTAAAGCGGCTTCAACGTCTTCCTTTGAACGACTTAGACCGAGTCTTCCGGGGAAAGGGTCCTCATGAACGTTACCAGCTTAGACTCCTACTACTGCACATAATCCATTAGTAATCCTCAGGATACCTTTCAGGATGTTACCAATATCCTGAATCAGCATCCCGGACATGAACATATATCATATAAGCAAGATATAATTTAAGATATTATCCAGGATATGAGCTCAGAATTTCACCCATAACAAGTACATTTTAAATTTTGGTTTGAAACTTTATTAGTTTTCTTGAACTCAACAGGTGGACTGACTTTAGAAACAAAGGCTATGTTTTGAGTTTTCTTATTACCACTGCTATAGTTTCTATGAGATTCCTCTCTAGAAACTACAACAAATGCTTCTTTTACCGTTGGTAAAGTCTCTTTTATCAAAAGATTAGTTCTAACCCCTTGATACACATTATCCAAACCCATTAAAAACTGCATCAATTTTATCATATGATTAAAATCATTGAAATCCTTGGTAGCATTACAGGAACAGGCAGGCAATTGCAAAATCTGATCTAACAACCCCCACATAACATTCAACTTATGATAGTATTCAGACACACTAGATCCATTTTGACTAAACGAATTAATTTTCTGATACAAATCAAACACAACAGATCCATCTACTTTATTATAAGTTTCCTTTAAATCTGTCCAAACATCACAAGCCAATTTTGAAAAAAAACATTCCCCATATACAACTCTTCACTAATTGAATTTAAAATCTAAGTTAATACTATAGAGTTACATCGATCCCATTGCCTAGCAAGAACTTCATTGTTTTCAGATTTAACACAACTTTTATCAATAAATCCCCATTTATTTTTTACTTGTAAAGTAAGTTGCATAGCATTAGACCAAATTTTGTAATTCTCAGACCCTTTCAGTTTAACAGAAACAATAGTCAAATTACTAGAATCAGGCGGATGCAAGTATAAAGGGTCACTTGCATCAAGTTTACTCACGAGTGTCTCAGGTGGTGGATCACTAGGACCTGAACCACCACTTGTGATCACTGGACCATCTACCATTTTGAAACAATCCTAAAGCAAGTAATCACAACAAATACAAAAAACATAGTCAAAAACCACACAAGGCGAAGCCAAGACAAAGGGCCAGATCAGTGGTTCGTCACTCAATGTGCCACTGCAAACCTTGCCAAGGGAGCCAACACAACTAATGAAGATAAAACTACACAAAGTATAAAAACAGTAACAATCAAGAAGAAATCAACAACCAGAAATCAAAACAAAACAACCACACAAAAATGCAACAGGATATACCCTTCCTGTGTCCCAATCAATCAAACCGGTCCAAACTACCCCGGCAACAATAATGCCTAGACTCACAAATGCACAATGCAATGAAAAACAAACAAAGCAAGGAAAGAAGTCACTAGAAGCGTATAACTCCAAGCACGTCAGGTTATAGCCTTCACTTAGGGCTACACACACTGACAAGAAGAAACAGCAACAAAATACCGGTTGGTTTGCCTTGTAACCTTCTAGGGTTACAAAGACCAACACAGTTCTTCAATCATAAATCTGCTCCGAGAACACCCAAACCCTAAAATCAACAAGAATCCAAACCAAGAAACTTTATTACTCAACAAACCCGATGATTACACGAATTCAAAGAACCGATCTGAATATAATCGATACTAACTCTCAACTCTCAACAATAGACGATTATCAACACGATAATCATCAATACTCACAAGATCTCACACTAAGATCACTGATACAAGACGAATCAGTGATTAAACGTACAGAAACCCTAAATGACCTTTTTGAGAGAAATGAGAGAGAAACTTCTGAAAAATATCTCAGCTGACTGATAACAAAGTTAGGTGGGCAAACTCTTATATCCGGTCAAGTAAATCTTTTTCTTAAGTCTTTAGCAAATACGCAATATAAGTAGCAGCCCAAAAACGAAGCCAACAGCCCAAAAGCAAAGCCCAGCAAGAGTCCAGCATCCAGCAGCGAAGCCCAGCAAGTGTCCAGCATTCAACAGTAGCAGCCCAAACAATCCAGTCAACATTCAGCATCAACATGTAACGAAATAACCAAATTTATTAAACTGATACAAGGTATATGTATATATATATATATATATATATATATTTAACAATACATTATTAAATTTTTGGCTATTACCGATCCTACCTTTGAATATTCTCACTGGCAGTTTTACCTTTTAAGTAGTGTGATTTCTGTGCAACCTCCATTTAAGAAACTTAACTGAGTTAAGCCTTTTTCCGAATTTCAAACTATTATCTTAGGGTTTTTTATTAGAACGATGATACGAGTCGACTGATGTAAAACTTAACTCGAAACGGTGCTCCAAACAGTTTGGTTTTTGTTAATTGGAAGTTTAAACACCCGAATTGGAGCACCGTTTCGAGGTAAATTTTACATAAATCGACTCGTATCATCGTTCTGATCAAAAGCCCTAAGAATCAATTTGAAATTCGGAAAAAAAGCTTAACTCCGTTAAGGTTTTTTTAACAATGGTGCATTGAAATTATATTACTTAAAAGTTATGACTGCCAGTGAGAATATTTAAAGGTGAGATCGGTAATGGCCAATGATGTTTAGTTGAGATAATTAAAATTCAAATTCCCTTTATGTAAATATGAGCATTTATTTTTCTTGTTGGTAGTATTTTTATTTAATTTAACGTATTCTAAATTTTTTTGCTTTTATTCTATTTAATTTTATATTTTATTAAAAAAATGATAGTGTGATTAGTGATGGGTGTTGCAAGTGTGATGAGTGATATGTGATAGAATGAGATGTCAAATGGTGATCGAATTTGATGGTATAATGGGTGATGGAATGTGGTAATTATTCCTAAGGCCCTTAGGGGGCGTTTGGTTCGCGGAATGATTTGGAATTGGAAATTGGTATTTGTATAGGAATTAGAATTTGAAGGAATTGGATTTGGAATTTGAAATTGTTGGAATTGGAATGTCAATTCCATTTTTGTTGTGTTTGGTTGTCAAATAAATTGGAATCCAACATCCCGGCACCCACAACCACCAGTGTGGGTCGAAACGGTACGGGTCGAAACGGTTCGCGTCGAAACGGTTCGATTTTAAACGGTTCGCGTCAAAATGATACGGGTCGAAACGGTTCGGATCGAAACGGTACGGGTTGAAACGGTGCAGGTCGAAACGGTCGAAGATTCCAATGAATTTACTTTAATTCCTTCACATCTAGGAAGGATTTTGAATTTCTTTAGTTAAAGGAATTTGAAGGAATTCATGCCTAATTCCAATTCCATTATCAATCAAACACATAAAGATTGGAATTAAGATTCCAATTCCATCAAATTCTGTGAACCAAACATCTTAAGAGATGAAATTCAAATTCTAATTCTCTTAAATTTCATTGAAATATGCGAACCAAACGCCCCTTAGAGGCTAACAATGCACAATGCAATTATAGATTACTTAATTCAAATAAACAATGCAAGATATGATATAAACCTTTCTCTTATGACCCATAATTTACAAAAACCACCGGTTATAAACCTAAAGTTTTCAACACAGATATCACTACACGTGTATTTGGTATTATGTGTTTTACATAATTTGACCGACGTGTTAAGTTTTAAACGTTTGGTTGATGATATATATTTTATATGTGAAAATACAAAGTGTCATAAGTACACATTTATCAGTTTTTAATGTGATACACGCAAAAAATATTTTGTTTGGTAACAGGCAATGAATGCCACATTTGTCCTTTAAATACTGTTTGATCGTAAATAGTAGATGACAAATTTAATTTTTCATCCTTTATAACTTTCATTTCAAAACCAATACTACTTAATTTATAAATTGGCTATAACCTATATCTTTTTTTTTTGAAAAATCTTTATTAATAACGGAACTAAATGTGACAACCGGTGATTTACGGCTCTTAATTACGTGATTAACAGGCGATTAACACGATAATAAATGGTGTTTACAGCGCAAATTAACTTAATTAGGCATTTGGAGTGCCTAGGAATGTTTATCCGACTTTACAGTACGCATATGGTGATTTACGGGAAATCTGCTGAATGTTAAGCGACAACGAACAAATACCATACAAAATACTGAAAACGCCGACAAGTATGAATGTTACACGAAAATTTTATGCTTATGAAACTAATTTTGTGAGAGTAAAAAAGGCGTAAGGTTCACAATGGTGTAAAATTAAAATGTGATATACCGTGGTAGGATTCGAGTTACAGGAACAAGGGCCAAACCAACCACCCTAGAATGGAATCGTCGAGCGAAAACACTTGACAACCTCCTAAAAGCAGCTTTTCTTGCCACCAGACCTTTCTCCATAAATTAGGAATCTGATGCCGTCACTAAACACATTCCTTAAATTGTAGCCATTTGTTGAGTGTTTTTCTTGGTGTCTAACCGCATATATATCACCATTGCTCTTGATTTTCTTGACTGTATATCTCTTAAATGGGAACATATACACGTGTGATTTAGTTTACGAAGATTTTTTAATGCCGAGAACCTCGATTAGAGAATAAAAAAGGCGTAAGGTTCACAATGGTGTAAAATTAAAATGGGATATACCGGGCTAGGATTCGACTTACATGAACAAGGGCCAAACCAACCACCAATGAAAGGAATCGTCGAGCGAAAACACTTGACAACCTCCTAGAAGCAGCTTTTCTTGCCACCAGACCTTTCTCCATCAATTAGGAATCTGATGCCGTCACTAAACACATTCTTTAAATTGTAGCCATTTGTTGAGTGTTTTTCTTGGTGTCTAATCCGCATATATATCACCATTGCCCTTGATTTTCTTGATTGTATATCTCTTAAATGTCAACATATACACGTTTGATTTAATTTACGAAGATTTTTCAATGCTGAGAACCTCGATCAGAGAGAAAAAAGGCGTAAGGTTCACAATGGTGTAAAATTAAAATGGGATATACCGGGCTAGGATTCGAGTTACATGAACAAGGGCCAAACCAACCACCCAAGAAAGGAATCGTCGAGCGAAAACATTTGACAACCTCCTAGAAGCAACTTTTCTTGCCACCAGACCTTTGTCCATCAATTTGGAATCTAATGACGTCACTAAACACATTCATTAAATTGTAGCCATTTGTTGAGTGTTTTTTTTTGGTGTCTAATCCGCATATATATCACAATTGCCCTTGATTTTCTTGACTGTATATCTCATAAATATCAACATATACACGTGTGATTTCGTTTACGAAGATTTTTCAATGCCGAGAACCTCGATCAGAGAGAAAAAAAGGCGTAATGTTCACAATGGTGTAAAATTAAAATGGGATATACCGGGCTAGGAATCGAGTTACAGGAACAAGGGCCAAACCAACCACCCAAGAATGGAATCGTCGAGCGAAAACACTTGACAACCTCCTAGAAGCAGCTTTTCTTTCCACCAGACCTTTCTCCATCAATTAGGAATCTGATTCCGTCACTAAACACATTACTTAAATTGTAGCCATTTGTTGAGTGTTTTTTTTTGGTGTCTAATCCGCATGTATATCACCATTGCCCTTGATTTTCTTAACTGTATATCTCTTAAATAGCAACATATACACGTGTGATTTCGTTTACGAAGATTTTTCAATGCCGAGAAACTCTATCAGAGAGTAAAAAAGGCATAAGGTTCACAATGGTGTAAAATTAAAATGGGATATATCGGGCTAGGATTCGAGTTACAGGAACAAGGGCCAAACCAACCACCCAAGAATGGAATCGTCGAGCGAAAACACTTGACGACCTCTTAGAAGCAGCATTTCTTACCACCAGTCCTTTCTCCATCAATTAGGAATCTGATGCCGTCACTAAACACATTCCTTAAATTGTAGCCATTTGTTGAGTGTTTTTTTTGGTGTCTAATCTGCATATATATCACCATTACACTTGATTTTCTTGACTGTATATCTCTTAAATATCAACATAGACACGTGTGATTTAGTTTACGAAGATTTTTCAATGCCGAGAACCTGTATCAGAGAGTAAAAAAGGCATAAGGTTCACAATGGTGTAAAATTAAAATGAGATATTCCGGGCTGGGATTCGAGTTACAGGAACAAGGGCCAAACCAACCACCCCAGAATGGAATCCTCGAGCGAAAACACTTGACAACCTCCTAGAAGCATTTTTTCTTGCCACCAGGCCTTTCTCCATCAATTAGGAATCTGATGCCGTCACTAAACACATTCCTTAAATTGTAGCCATTTGTTGAGTGTTTTTTTGGTGTCTAATCCACATATATATCACCATTGCCCTTGATTTTCTTGACTGTATATCTCTTAAATGTCAACATATACACGTTTGATTTAGTTTACGAAGATTTTTCAATGCCGAGAACCTCGATCAGAGAGTAAAAAATGCGTAAGGTTCACAATGGTGTAAAATTAAAATGGGATATACCGGGCTAGGATTTGAGTTACAGGAACAAGGGCCAAACCAACCACCCCAGAATGGAATCGTCGAGTGAAAACACTTGACAACCTCCTAGAAGTAGCTTTTCTTGCCACCAGACTTTTCTCCATCAATTAGGAATCTGATGCCGTCACTAAACACATTCCTTAAATTGTAGCCATTTGTTGAGTGTTTTTTTTGGTGTCTAATCCGCATATATATCACCATTGCCCTTGATTTTCTTGACTGTATATATCTTAAATGTCAACATATACACGTTTGATTTAGTTTACGAAGATTTTTCAATGCCGAGAACCTCGATCAGAGAGTAAAAAAGGCGTAAGGTTCACAATGGTGAAAAATTAATATGGGATATCCCGGGCTAGGATTCGAGTTACAGGAACAAGGGCCAAACCAACCACCCAAGAAAGGAATCGTCGAGCGAAAACACTTGACAACCTCCTAGAAGCAGCTTTTCTTGCCACCAGACCTTTCTCCATCAATTAGGAATCTGATGCCGTCACTAAACACATTCATTAAATTGTAGCCATGTGTTGAGTGTTTTTTTTGGTGTCTAATCCGCATATATATCACCATTGCCCTTGATTTTCTTGACTGTATATCTCTTAAATATCAACATATACACGTGTGATTTAGTTTACGAAGATTTTTCAATGCCGAGAACCTCGATCAGAGAGTAAAAAAGGCGTAAGGTTCACAATTGTGTAAAATTAAAATGAGATATACCGGGCTAAGATTCGAGTTACAGGAACAAGGGACAAACCAACCACCCAAGAATGGAATCGTCGAGCGAAAACACTTGACAACCTCCTAGAAGCAGCTTTTCTTGCCACCAGACCTTTCTCCATCAATTAGGAATCTGATGCCGTCACTAAACACATTCCTTAAATTGTAGCCATTTGTTGAGTGTTTTTTTTTGGTATCTAATCCGCATATATATCACCATTGCCCTTGATTTTCTTGACTGTATATCTCTTAAATATCAACATATACACGTGTGCTTTCGTTTACGAAGATGTTTCAATGCCGAGAACCTCTATCAGAGAGTAAAAAAGGCATAAGGTTCACAATGATGTAAAATTAAAATGGGATATATCGGGCTAGGATTCGAGTTACAGGAACAAGGGCTAAACCAACCACCCAAGAATGGAATCGTCGAGCGAAAACACTTGACGACCTCTTAGAAGCAACTTTTCTTACCACCAGACATTTCTCCATCAATTAGGAATCTGATGCCATCACTAAACACATTCCTTAAATTGTAGCCATTTGTTGAGTGTTTTTTTTGGTGTCTAATCTGCATATATATCACCATTACCCTTGATTTTCTTGACTGTATATCTCTTAAATATCAACATAGACACGTGTGATTTAGTTTACGAAGATTTTTCAATGCCGATGTTGGTGCACTACATCTGTCGACTTCGTCTTGTATCGAGTCTTAGTTTTAGATTGTTAGATCAGGGCACGTTTTACGAGAAAACTTGAGAGAATTTGTGATTTAGAGAGTAGGTCCGCTTATACGGACATAGGAGGTCCACTTATGTGTCATGTCCGTATATGGGAACCTATTTGGTTAGGTCCGCTTATTCGTACATGTCCGTATATGGGAACCTACCTGTTCAGGTCTGCTTATACGAACATGTCCATATGTGGGGACCTACCAACACTATAAATACCCCATAAGCGGATCTCATTTGTAACTTTGTCAAAATCCATACCGAGGTGATGCCAGTTTGAAGATCGAGCTATAAACGTTGTCAGATTAATAAAATCAGTAGATTAAGTGAATTGCAAGCTGTCTCTACATCCGTTTCTTGTTATTCCGCACCTGAAACGAAGTTGAACGCCTCTGAACGACTCATTCGGGTCGAAACACGATCCTACAATTGGTATCAGAGCTTCAGGAGGAGGAGTTCTGCAGAGAATAGCTGGAATTCATCATCATTTCTTACTTCTACACCTTCTATTTTCAGTTCAGAAAGTTGTACCGGTCAGAATTGGGTCAAAATTTCACAGATTGTATGTTATTGCTCATAAACAAATCCCTGAGAATTTGAGACCTAAAATCAAAGTAAAAATGGACAAAATTGAACTCGAACTAAGGTCCGCTTATTCGGACATTTGGTAGATCCGCTCTTATAACCATTCAAGTCCGCTTATTTGGACAATTTTGGGAGTAGATCCGCTCAAAAGACCTTTCAAGTTCGCTTCAGTGTCACTTAATCTGTTAGGTTCGCTTCAAAGACAATCAAGTCCGCTCCAAATTTCAATCAGATCCGCTTCATAGATCCGCTTATTTGGTCATCATTAGATCCGCTTCATAGATCCGCTTTTCTGATCAATCAGATCCGCTTCATAGATCCGCTTATTCGGTTATCATTAAATCCGCTTCATAGATCCGCTTTTCTGATCAATCAAGTCCGCTTCATAGATCCGCTTTTAGTGACAATATCAGTAGATCCGCTTATTCGGTCATCATTAGATCCGCTTTTCTGAACATCTTGGTTCAGCTTATTAGTCAGTTCATTGGTTCCGCTCGTATGGTCCAATCACACTCGGTTAAAACTTTGACATAGTGTCAGTTCAAGGGATTTAATAAACCCAACACACATTCAAGGTCCAATAAGAATTAACTAGAAATAATGTTGTCGGCCACATTTAATTCAATCCATGTGCATTTAACAAAGTGATGTTGTCGACCCAATGATAGTTGTTGTGTTTTAAAGTGGCCCAATCACAATCACTGTGATTTAACGTGAATCAAAGTCGGTGATTAATTGGTTTGTCTAAATTGAAAGGTCCAATCATAGAGTGTTGTCAGTTTTGGTCATGTGATTATCTCGGCTCATGTGACTTTGTTTTTTTTAAAAAAGGCCCAAATAAATCGGTGTGTCAAAGGTTCAAGGCTCACGGTTTGATTATTCAAAGGTCCAGTTCATTTGAACCTTGTCAAGTCATTGGAAAAGGTCGTTTGAATTTGATCCGAGTCATAGCAGTTCTCACGGTTTGTCAATCCTCAGTTCGCACAAAATATTCATCAGTTCGAGTGATTCAATTCGCACGGAGTATCAGTTTGATTCAGTTGCTTTGATAAGTGTTTTTTTTAAAAAAACTGATTGTGTTTTGTTTGTTTGTGTACATCAGGTGATACAGGTGTGAAACATGGATACCGAGTTCTACAACGCATTTGCAACACCGTCTGGTCCAAGCACTATTGCTCAGAATATGAATTTGGAAAACGAAACGGGAACCACCCAAAAGCCCCCGAAATTGATGAGTATCGAAGAATACTACGGGTGGAAAGATAGATTCGAGAACTGGGTTCAGGCTAACCATCTTAGGTCATGGGAATGTATTTTGAAGAAATATGTTTTGCCACAGACTGATTTGAAAGTTGACAAAAAGATATCTGAATTTAGTAATGAAGAACGTGATATGTATAGAGCTGAAAAGATGATGATCAGTCTGCTTCAACAAGCTATCAAAGAAGACATTTTCATTCTGCTACAGCATGACAAAACTGCAAAGTCAATATGGGATGCACTTAAAGTCAAATTTGAGGGTAGCAAGAAAATGATTAAAAGCAAGAAGGCACTGTTAAAGAAAGAGTTTGATCTGTTCAGCAGTCTACCGGGTGAAGACACAAAGAAGCTGATTGAAAGATACTGTCACCTTGTGCGATCTATGTCAATGCTTAGTATAAAAAAGGAGTCTGAAGAGTGGGTAGACAAATTAGCTGATGCGTTACCGCAAAAAGAGTGGGGAACTTATTTGATGATCCTGAAAAACACAGGGGTTTATGATGGGTTATCAATTGGTGAATTTATCGAAAAGATTGAGGGTCAAGATTTGGAACAGCAGAAGATCGCAAGGATGAACTGTCCAAGTGGTCAACAGGATGTAAAGATGTACTACAAAGGTAGTATTCCGGTTCCAGAAGTTGAGAGAAGTCCGAAAATCCAGACTGCTTTTAGTGCTGGAGATTTATCAGAAAAAGCTGATCAAAGTTCAAACAAAAGCAGCAGTGGTTTCTCATTATATCCAAGTGTCAATCCAAAGAGTTCATCAGAAAGCTTTTAGTCTCAAAGCACAAAAACAGGAAATGGTTATGTGATTCAGTGCAACATCGCTTTAAATCTTCCAGAAGGTCAAAGTTTTTCAGAAGATACTGCTAAAGATCACATGGCTCTACTTGGTTCTGTATTGTTATCTTATGAGGGTCTAGTGGCTGGTCGGATCGGAAATCCTATGCTCACAAAGGATGATTACGATCAGATAGACGCCGAAGAGATGGAACTGATGGACATCAAATGGTGTCTAGCTAGCGTTCTAAGACGTGATGAAAAGTTCAAAACGATTACCGGGAGAAATGACTTTCTTGATGCTCATGTATCTACTTTAGGTTTTGATAAATCTAAAGTTACTTGTTTTCGTTGCAGGGAGAAAGGTCATTTCAAACGGGAATGCAAGAACAGGGAAGCTAGTGGTGCTCAGAATCCGTTAGGAAAAGACGACTACTACCGGAAAGCCATTTATCAGCAAGTTGGTCAATCACAAGACTCACAGACGGCTCATGGTAGAAGAATCGGGGATTCAAAAAGAGCGTGTGCGGTGGATTTTGACTGGAGCAATTATATCTCTTCTGATAGCAAAGCTTGTATAGTTGATCAAGATGATGAGAGGCTACCTGAAGGCTTCGTTGGAATATGTTTGCAGATGAGAATGGGAACATTAAAGCTTTCATCGCTAAGATTGTCAGAGAACCCGACATGTTTGCCACGTGGATGAAATCTATTGGTGAGACAGTGAAAAGTATGAAGGAACAGTCTGTTACATCTGAAGAAAGCTCAGAAAGTGCTGATGAAGATTCATTATGTTCAGATGAGAGTGTTATAAATGATGTTACTTCAGAAAAGGAAGTTGTATTTGATCAAACACCGTCTGATTCTGGTGTATCAGATGCTGATTCTGAAAAATCTGTAGAGTTTGATCAAACACCAGTTGATAGTAGCAGTGATGATGAGGAAGAGAAACATATTAATGTTGCTAAAACTCATCTTTCTCCTGAAAGTTTTCATTTCTATTTTGCTGATCGCATGGAGAAACTGAAGGAGAAACGAGCTGCTAAAGAACAACAACTAAAGAAATCTGAAGATGGTATTCAGAAAAAGAATGTTGAGAGTGAGCAAGTGAAAGTAAAAGAGCAAGTGATTGAAGAAGAAAAGGTGGTTGAAGTGGTGAAAACAATTGAAGTTGAAAAGATTGTTGAAGTTGTAAAGCCTTGCGAGAAGTGTTTGGAAGCATGCAAGGGTTGTGCAGCAAAAGATGAGATAATTGTTGAGTATGAGAAGAAGAAAGAGCAGTTACTGTTCAACCTCAACTATGTGAAATAATCTTATGATGTCTTGAACAAAACAGTAACTGGTCTCCAAAAGACAAACTCAGAACGAGAACAAGCACTAACGATGATGAATGCTGTTATGATGACAAAGCAAAAAGCTATCAACTTTTACATCGAAGAAAGTGCTAAATGGAAGCAAGAGTTGGAGATAGAGAAGATTGAGAATGAGAGAATTAGACATTTATTACAAAGTTATTCTAGTTCTGATTATCTCATTCATCGTATTTACCCAACTGTTGCAGGTATGGAAGCTTTTCAAGACGAGAAGCCGAAGAAAAAGAAAGATAGTGGTAAGAAACCGACTGTTAGATATAACAAGTGTCCGCCTCCAATTTGGGAAGGGTACTCTCCTAGAAAACCAAACGAAGAGCAACTTGAAAAAGCAGTCAATATAAAGCTAAAAACCGACACAACTGACGTTTTACCAGATAACATTGATGTCACGTTTACTTCGTCCGATACTGATCATGAGTCTGAGTTAATAAAAAAGGTGGTCGATCAGGTGTTGGATACTGAGGAGGAGTCTGAGTCAAAGTCTGAGTCTGGAGGGTCAAATTCGTCAGTCAACAGTCCAAAGTCGTCGGTTAAACGGTCTTATAGTAAAGAATTTTTGTTATCAAAAGCAAATTTGGATGATGAAACATTTGAAGTTGCATACACTTTAAATGATTCGGACAAATTATACTCTGACAAAGAGTTTCCAATAAGAAGTGTTCGTTTTGATATGATCAAAAAGGTTTTCAAAATGACAGAAATTAACATTTCTGAAATAAAAGATTAATATCTTATTGAAAAACCTAAAAAGTACACTTCAAGAGTTCAACAACAGTTAAACAAGAAAAAGGGTTACAATTCTGGTTCTGGTTTTCAAAAGAAACAAAACCAAAATCGTAGCTACAAAAAGAAAGGTCTTGGATTTATTCCACCAGAAAATCATAAAAATTTGAAAAATTCTAAAACAAAAACAGAATTTGTGTCAGGTGGAAGTGCAGAAGAGGAACAGAAAAAACCATTCTGGAGACAGTCAAATCAAGAATTTCTTGCTGAAAAGAAAAAGAATGGAATTGAAGTGTTTTATCAAAGAGAGACTCGTACCTGTTACAAGTGCAATGAAGCTGGTCACATTGCATGGAACTGCCAGAAAAATGCCAAATCAAAACAGGGAGTTTCTAACAAGTTGAAAGGAAAAGTTGTTGATATTGAACCACCAACCGAAAAATTTAAAATTTTTGAAAACTCAACTTATGAGGTTGGTGAGTGTTCTAAAAAGAATTTTTATAAAAAGAAAGAGAATGACAACCAAGTGTGGGTTGTTAAGAAAGTTGATGTGAATGTCGGCGATGAATCTGGTTCCACAAAGCCAGAAGAGCCACAGGTTGAGGTGAAAATTCCAGTGAATGATGATGAGTTTCCATCACTGAAATTTGAAGAAGTTAAACAAAAAGTTGGCAAAGTTGAGATCTCAGATCAGTTTTATTCTGAGAAAACTGAGTTTGATGTTGAGAAAACATTCAATAGGAGTGTTAAGAAAATTTTTGGGAAAATGTTGAATGGGAAAGTTAAGGGGGTTAAAGATTTTTATGCAACTAAAAAGGCAACTTACAACCCTACTGCGCAAGAACTGAAAGCCATCAAGTCTGAGAAGACTTGGATGGAAGTATGTTTCCCTTGAAGTCTTAGGACTTTGCCGGAGATCCCAAGTTTGTAATCGTGGATCAGGAATCGACATCATTCTTGTTAAGATAGATTTTGTGAAAGATTTTTAAATGTGTTTAAATTTTACAGGTTAATTGTGACTTACCGGAGCTTCCAGGTTGGTAAGTGTGAAGCAGGAATCGGCATTTTGATTGGTAAAATGGTTTGTGTAGAGGTTTATTCCTACATAGGTTTGTATGTTGTGAATATTTTTACAAGAGGTACAGAGGTTGCATACTTGCAAGTGGTAAATCAGGGACATTAAGTTGTACTTGATCTACTACAAATGGTTGAAGATAATGTGATGAACCATACCCCTAACCTACAAATGGTTTAAAATCAACAAAACTTATTTTCCGGAAAAATCATTTTGATTAAAACAAACTTAAGTGTTTTGAAATCATAATGAGAAAATAGTTTTATGAAAGGGGGAGTTCTGATTGTTTATGCCAAGTGGATGGCGATTTGAAGCGATTCGATATCGGTTGTCAAGTTTTTTGTACAGCTTGATTTCAAATTTTATTTTAAATGTGTTTGCATTTTAGGGGGAGTAGAAAATTTCAGAAAATCCAAAAACATTTGAAAATTTGAAAAAGACAAAAACATGATAAAATCAAAAATGAGTTTTTGTGTCAAAGAAGAGGAAATGATAGTACATCTGTAGACAGTTACAGTATGCTAAAGATTTGTATTGTTTAAATAGTATTAAACGGTCTCACTGATGATATGCCGATAGGTTTTTACACATTTAGTAAACTTTTTCGGGATATAAACATAAATTCAAACTTGCTTATTTCGTGGGGAACACTACTTGGATATATAGGTAACCCCTGAAATCTCGTTTGAAAGGTCCCTCTTTCTGAGATACTAGGTCTTTATGCTCAGTGATATCTGGGGTATTATCCCGGGACTTCTGCTGAATGGAAGTTCTGACCTAGTCCCCGGATAATGCTTTCTGCATGCTTGAAATATAGCGCAGCCCTCAGCAAATTGATGAAACAATAAAATTGATAGTCATTGCTGTTGTAATCAAAAGATCCTCTAAAGGGGACACACCAAAGTCGAAGCCGTCATCTCTCTGCGTATCGAAAGATCGACCTGAGCTCTCACGGCCCTCGCACTATAATTTATTCCCCGGACAGATATCATCTGTGGTATACTCACCTGTAAGACTGAATATTTGGATCTGGATACGGGAGTATATTCAAGAGGTGGGACACATGAATGAGTTTAAGTCATTAAAACACCTATCTCATATCCTGAATCAGTTGAAATGTGTGTGAAAATTTAAGTGGATCAGTATATTGGCAATCTAAGTGAATTGTTTAATTCTTAATGTGTAACTAAGCTCAACGGTACTTGTGACTTGTCAAAAACTGATATGATTCTCTTACACAAAACTCACAAAAATATTGTCTGTAAATATTTTTTTACTGCATTTCTTTACATTCAAAAATACAAAAAGATTTTCGGTGTGTTTTAGCATAAACTTTTGAAAAAGTCAAAAAGATTTTCGACAACTGATGTTGGAAAGCTGATTTTCAAAATTCCAAGTGCTAAACATGATGACATTGTTGTGAGGGGGAATGTGTTTTAAAATGTCAAAATGTATTTTCTAAATCATCAAATGGTTCATCATGAGTTTGTGATCTGAGGGAGAGTGATTGTTGATGCTTATGTTTATGAGAGGGAGTCATCTGATTATATCAGAATGTTGGTGCATTTAAATTGATTTAGAAATTCATTTCTGGGTTAAGAATGTGCAGGAATAGTCAAGTTTCGACTCTGGAAATGAATTGCTGTGAAAGTCATACAAAGATCCTGAAGTAGATGTTGCTGAAGAACAAAGAAATGCCAGCAAATCGAGAGGGAAAGTCTGATGATATTCAAGCAGATACTGTTAAAAAGGAGTCTGTTGATGAAGATAAAGAGAGAGAAAAGCCCAGAGACTGATCAAGACTGAAGATGTGAAGATACAACATTGTCGTGACTCGATAGTCGACTCGTCAACATCTGAGGGGGAGTCTGTTGGTGCACTACATCTGTCGACTTCGTCTTGTATCGAGTCTTAGTTTTAGATTGTTAGATCAGGGCACGTTTTACGAGAAAACTGGAGAGAATTTGTGATTTAGAGAGTAGGTCCGCTTATACGGACATAGGAGGTCCGCTTATGTGTCATGTCCGTATATGGGAACCTATTTGGTTAGGTCCGCTTATTCGTACATGTCCGTATATGGGAACCTACCTGTTCAGGTCCGCTTATACGAACATGTCCATATGTGGGGACCTACCAACACTATAAATACCCCATAAGCGGATCTCATTTGTAACTTTGTCAAAATCCATACCGAGGTGCTGCCGGTGTGAAGATCGAGCTGTAAACGTTGCCAGATTAATAAAATCAGTAGATTAAGTGAATTGCAAGCTGTCTCTACCTCCGTTTCTTGTTATTCCGCACCTAAAACGAAGTTGAACGCCTCTGAACGACTCATTTGGGTCGAAACACGATCCTACAGCCGAGAACCTGTATCAGAGAGTAAAAAAGGAGTAAGGTTCACAATGGTGTAAAATTAAAATGAGATATACCGGGCTGGGATTCGAGTTACAGGAACAAGGGCCAAACCAACCACCCAAGAATGGAATCGTCGAGCGAAAACACTTGATAACCTCCTAGAAGCAGCTTTTCTTACCACCAGACCTTTCTCCATCAATTAGGAATCTGATGCCGTCACTAAACACATTCCTTAAATTGTAGCCATTTGTTGAGTGTTTTTTTTTGTGTCCAATCCGCATATATATCACCATTGCCCTTGATTTTCTTGACTGTATATCTCTTAAATGTCAACATATACACGCGTGATTGAGTGTACGAAGATTTTTCAATGCCGAGAACTTGTATCAGAGAGTAAAAAAGGCGTAAGGTTCACAATGGTGTAAAATTAAAATGGGATATACCGGGCTAGGATTCGAGTTACAGGAACAAGGGCCAAACCAACCACCGCAGAATGGAATCCTCGAGCGAAAACACTTGACAACCTCCTAGAAGCAGTTTTTCTTGCCACCAGGCCTTTCTCCATCAATTAGGAATCTGATGCCGTCACTAATCACATTCCTTAAATTGTAGCCATTTGTTGAGTGCTTTTTTGGTGTCTAATCCACATATATATCACCATTGCCCTTGATTTTCTTGACTGTATAACTCTTAAATATCAACATATACACGTTTGATTTAGTTTACGAAGATTTTTCAATGCCGAGAACCTCGATCAGAGAGTAAAAAAGGCGTAAGGTTCACAACGGTGTAAAATTAAAATGGGATATACCGGGCTAGGATTCGAGTTACAGGAACAAGGGCCAAACCAACCACCCAAGAAAGGAATCGTCGAGCGAAAACACTTGACAACCTCCTAGAAGCAACTTTTCTTGCCACCAGACTTTTCTCCATCAATTAGGAATCTGATGCCGTCACTAAACACATTCATTAAATTGTAGCCATGTGTTGAGTGTTTTTTCTGGTGTCTAATCCGCATATATATCACTATTGCCCTTGATTTTCTTGACTGTATATCTCTTAAATATCAACATATACACGTGTGATTTCGTTTACGAAGACTTTTCAATGCCGAGATCCTCGATCAGAGCGTAAAAAAGGCGTAAGGTTCACAATGGTGTAAAATTAAAATGGGATATACCGGGATAGGATTCGAGTTACAGGAACAAGGGCCAAACCAACGACCCAAAAATGGAATCATCGAGTGAAAACACTTGACAACCTCCTAGAAGCAGCTTTTCTTGCCACCAGACCTTTCTCCATAAATTAGGAATCTGATGCCGTCACTAAACACATTCCTTAAATTGTAGCCATTTGTTGAGTGTTTTTTTTGGTGTCTAATCCGCATATATATCACCAATGCCCTTGATTTTCTTGACTGTATATCTCTTAATTATCAACATATACACGTGTGATTTCGTTTAGGAAGATTTTTCAATGCTGAGAACCTGTATCAGAGAGTAAAAAAGGCATAAGGTTCACATTGGTGTAAAAATAAAATGAGATATACCGGGCTGGGATTCGAGTTACAGGAACAAGGGCCAAACCAACCACCCAAGAATGGAATCGTCGAGCGAAAGCACTTGACAACCTCCTAGAAGCAGCTTTTCTTGCCACCAGACCTTTCTCCATCAATCAGGAATCTGATGCCGTCACTAAACACATTCCTTAAATTGTAGCCATTTGTTGAGTGTTTTTTTGGTGTCTAATCCGCATATATATCACCCTTGCCCTTGATTTTCTTGACTGTATATCTCTTAAATGTCAATATATACACGTGTGATTTAGTGTACAAAGATTTTTCAACGCCGAGAACCTGTATCAGAGAGTAAAAAAGGCGTAAGGTTCACAATGGTGTAAAATTAAAATGAAATATACCGGGCTAGGTTTCGAGTTACAGGAACAAGGGCCAAACCAACCAGCCAAAAATGGAATCGTCGAGCGAAAACACTTGACAACCTCCTCGAAGCAGCTTTTCTTGCCACCAGACCTTTCTCCATCAATTAGGAATCTGATGCCGTCACTAAACACATTCCTTAAATTGTAGCCATTTGTTGAGTGTTTTTTTGGTGTCTAATCCGCATATATATCACCATTGCCCTCGATTTTTTTGACGGTATATCTCTTAAATATCAAGATATACACGTGTGATTTCGTTTAGGAAGATTTTTCAATGCTGAGAACCTCTATCAGAGAGTAAAAAGGCATAAGGTTCACATTGGTGTAAAATTAAAATGGGATATACCGTGCTGGGATTCGAGTTACAGGAACAAGGGCCAAACCAACCACCCAAGAATGGAATCGTCGAGCGAAAACACTTGACAACCTCCTAGAAGCAGCTTTTCTTGCCACCAGACCTTTCTCCATCAATTAGGAATCTGATGCCGTCACTAAACACATTCCTTAAATTGTAGCCATTTGTTGAGTGTTTTTTTTTGTGTCTAATCCGCATATATATCACAATTGCCCTTGATTTTCTTGACAGTATATCTCTTAAATGTCAATATATACACGTGTGATTTAGTGTACAAAGATTTTTCAACGCCGAGAACCTGTATCAGAGAGTAAAAAAGGCGTAAGGTTCACAATGGTGTAAAATTAAAATGGAATATACCGGTCTAGGATTCGAGTTACCGGAACAAGGGCCAAACCAACCACCCCAGAATGGAATCGTCGTGCGAAAACACTTAACAACCTCCTAGAAGCAGCTTTTCTTGCCACCACACCTTTCTCCATCAATTAGGAATCTGATGCCGTCACTAAACACATTCCTTAAATTGTAGCCATTTGTTGAGTGTTTTTTTTGGTGTCTAATCCGGATATATATCACCATTGCCCTTGATTTTCTTGACTGTATATCTCTTAAATGTCAACATATACAAGTTTGATTTAGTTTACGAAGATTTTTCAATGCCGAGAACCTCGATCAGAGAGTAAAAAAGGCGTAAGGTTCACAATGGGGTAAAATTAAAATGGAATATACCGGGCTAGGATTCGAGTTACAGGAACAAGGGCCAAACCAACCACCCAAAAATGGAATCGTCGAGCGTAAACACTTGACAACCTCCTAGAAGCAGCTTTTCTTGCCACCAGACCTTTCTCCATCAATTAGGAATCTGATGCCGTCACTAAACACATTCCTTAAATTGTAGCCATTTGTTGAGTGTTTTTTTTGGTGTCTAATCCGCATATATATCACTATTGCCCTCGATTTTCTTGACTGTATATCTCTTAAATATCAAGATATACACGTGTGATTTCGTTTAGGAAGATTTTTCAATGCTGAGAACCTCTATCAGAGAGTAAAAAGGCATAAGGTTCACATTGGTGTAAAATTAAAATGGGATATACCGTGCTGGGATTCGAGTTACAGGAACAATGGCCAAACCAACCACCCAAGAATGGAATCGTCGAGCGAAAACACTTGACAACCTCCTAGAAGCAGCTTTTCTTGCCACCAGACCTTTCTCCATCAATTAGGAATCTGATGCCGTCACTAAACACATTCCTTAAATTGTAGCCATTTGTTGAGTGTTTTTTTTTGTGTCTAATCCGCATATATATCACCATTGCCCTTGATTTTCTTGACAATATATCTCTTAAATGTCAATATATACACGTGTGATTTAGTGTACAAAGATTTTTCAACGCCGAGAACCTGTATCAGAGAGTAAAAAAGGCGTAAGGTTCACAATGGTGTAAAATTAAAATGGAATATACCGGTCTAGGATTCGAGTTACAGGAACAAGGGCCAAACCATCCACCCCAGAATGGAATCGTCGAGCAAAAACACTTGACAACCTCCTAGAAGCAGCTTTTCTTGCCACCAGACCTTTCTCCATCAATTAGGAATCTGATGCTGTCACTAAACACATTCCTTAAATTGTAGCCATTTGTTGAGTGTTTTTTTTGGTGTCTAATCCGCATATATATCACCATTGCCCATGATTTTCTTGACTGTATATCTCTTAAATGTCAACATATACAAGTTTGATTTAGTTTACGAAGATTTTTCAATGCCGAGAACCTCGATCAGAGAGTAAAAAAGGCGTAAGGTTCACAATGGTGTAAAATTAAAATGGGATATACCGGGCTAGGATTCGAGTTACAGGAACAAGGGCCAAACCAACCACCGTAGAATGGAATCGTCGAGCGAAAACACTTGACAACCTCTTAGAAGCAGCTTTTCTTGCCACCAGACCTTTCTCCATCAATTAGGAATTTGATGCCGTCACTCAACACATTCCTTAAATTTTAGCCATTTCTTGAGTGTTTTTTTTTGGTGTCTAATCCGCATATATATCAATCACCATTGCCCTTAATTTTCTTTACTGTATATCTCTTAAATGTCAACATATACACGTTTGATTTAGTTTACGAAGCTTTTTCAATGCCGAGAAC